>CANXYI010568481.1:0-16482 GCA_948208565.1 Hura crepitans
ATTTAAAATATATCAATTCATAACCTAGTAATTTTGGATTATACCATTTATTTCAACATTATAAATGGGTTATGTAAAAAACAAATCATAATCCACCCAATCCATGTTTGAACACCCCTACCTAAACGCTCTTTATAGCTGAGAAAGTAATTTTCAAATTTATTCTCTCAAAGTCAATTCTTCTAAATACCTTAAAAATTTTTCTATAGATATATTAAAATTTTTAAAAGACTTGTTTAGGTAACTAATACCATAAATAATAGTATTTATCAATCTTATTCCTGGATTTTTGTCCACTTCATGATTTAAATGGAAATAATTAGAGAATTGACAATTACATGTCATCTAACCATCATGCTAGTGCACCAAGCACTCCAAAACATTGAATTTAATGACGGATGAAATTTGTAACTAAAATCCAAAAATTAATATCTAAAATAACTTAGCAATGGATTGTTATGGATTTTAATTCATTGCTAAATGCATTGTAGCTAAGACATTTAGCTATGGATTTTTCAGTTCATAGCTAAATTTAGCAACTGATTTTCTATAGCTAAAACTTCAAAAATTGTAGCTGATTTGAACCCTATTTCGTCTCCTACAATTCGATTTATCCTAATGATGGATATTTCTATGACTAACTTTTTTATTTTTAAATAAAAAATTAATTTTAAAAAGTTAGCTACAAAATTTTTCATCTCTTATTTTTAGCAATTAAAAATAATATAATTATAGAATTGTCCATCACTTTTTATAGCCATATTTTTAAAAAAAGTTTAAAAAGATATGAAAATACCTAAAATTCAAATCAATAAATGTACACAGATTATTCTTAAATATTAATTATTCTTAAGTACTATATCAATTATTAAACTTACACTATTAAACCCGCTAAAACATTTATTCATGAAAATAAACAAATTGAATTACAATCAAATGATTATTTCAAATAATAAAATAAATTAAATCAAACTTCTCTCTTCGTTCTTGCACATCCAAAATTAAGTAAAAAAAAAATTATCATAAGTATTCAAAATCTGTAATGAATAATAATATAAACATAAGTAAAAGTATAAAAAATCCAAATATCAATTATATTTTGCATGCACTAAATTTATTCTTCTATGAATAAAAACAAATGGAGAACTTTAATCACTCGCTTATATCCTTATGCACTATAATTACATATGACTAATAACTTGGGACAAAATCAAGGAAGTAAGAATAAAACATAATTTCTTTACACAGTCAATAATAATGAAAGTTACTCTTTTCAAGCCTAAGTGCAAATAAAAGAATATGCAATTACAATTGAGATAGCAACAACAAAAGAATCACCCAAATTATTAAATCTTAAAATTTAAAGTTACAAGATATTAACAAAGCAAATGAGAAAAAATTCAATAGAATCAATCAATTTGACTATAGAATCTCTTGATTCATGTTTGGGAACTCGAGTAGTATAATTTTGGTCGAACGAAAGTATTATTCATATTATTATTAGTGTAACGCCATAAATCAAGATTATGTGAAAAGTACTTTCGAGACTCGGAAAGTGTGCCTGGGAAGCTAGGACACCTTTACGAGACCCGATAAGGGGTGTACTAGTCATGAAACTTTGACGGGCCAAAAAAGGGTAAAATAAATTAATTTAAAAATTTAGCAGAACCAATAATTCATTTTAGGCTATAACCTAGAGAATCATAGCCCCAGATGGATTTTGGCCAAAAATGACTCGGGATGTGCTCGGACAGACTTGAAAATACCATACTTTGAAGGTCAAAACTTTCACTGAGTTCATTGGTGAAGGAATTTTAATTTTTTGAGGTTGTTCGGTAATTTTTTAGAATTTCCCCCCTTTTTGAGGAATTAGTTAACAGACTTCCCGATGGAATTTTGACTTGAGATTTTACAGGCCCATAAATAGGCCCAATTGAGGATTTTTAGAATAGATGCAATGATTTTTGGAGGTCTGAATGAAATTTTAAAATTTATGAAATTTCTGTTAAAATCTGGATTTTTCGGGAAGCTCGGGTGCCACGTGTCACCACTCAAGCCATCCACTTTCCACTATAAAAACCCCATGCCACATGGGCCTCCACTCAAATGCTAAATCATCACCTTCCATTCACCTCTCCACTATTTCTTTTCTCCCATTGTTGATGCTACCTCCACTATTCCTCCACCATTTTTAGCCATGGCCACCACCATTTCACCTCTATTCCTCCACCAAAAATCACCATAATCGAGTGGAAATTAATACCTAAAGCCTTTATTCTTCATCTCCATTCATGGAAGTTGGAAAAATTCACCAAACATTAAGTTACACATGGTGGCCTAGAAAATTCAATATGGTATAAGTGACTCCTTTCTCAATTTTTATTTTAGTTCTCAGCAGCCTACATAATTCTAAGACTAGCCATGTTTTCAGATTTTCAATTGGATTTTAGGATGATTTTCTAAGCTAGGAATTTCATTATGTAGGCATAAGGAGTAATCAATGAAAACAAGGGAATTAAGCCACTCAAAGTGTGAGGAAGGCTTCAAAATTTATATAGGTATGTGAATTTGATATAATTGAATCATGCCATGATGTTTGTAGATGTGAATTGCCATGATAATATGTATGGAATTTCTAAATTAAGTAGGTGCATGTGTGAATGGTGGGACTAAGCATACCATGAGCTTGACTGTGTATGGAATTGATGATTTAGATGTGAATTAGGTGAGAAAAGTGTATGTGAATGTATGATGTCCATAAGGCCGAGAGGTATGTCATGTATGGCATGGTATGTGTATGGTGAAATGGCATGTATACATAATGTAAATGAGGGGAAATGTCATGTGTGGCATGAATCTAGGTGTGTGTATATAGAAATGATGAGAAAAATGTATGTGTGTTCATGATTATGGTATGGCCGAGAGGTATGCAAGATGTATCATGGCATGGCATGTAGGGTGTGGTATGTATGCATGTGCATGTGTGATGAAATGAGAGAATGTGTAAGTGTGTGACCATAATCATGTATTAGCCAAGAGGCATGACATGGCATGTATGTGTGGCATGGTGAATGAGTGCATGGTGGAACATGATGAACATGTGATGTATTACATATATATGGCATGAAAGGTAAGTAATCATATGTATAAATATGGTATAATGTATGGTAAATAAAGGTAGTGTAAAGGTGTTAGCAAATTAGTGTAAGAAATGGCATGTAAATGGCATGAGAGAAATGGACTTAAAATGGCCTAAAAAGTGACTAGTGTGCCTAAAATTGGTATGTAAATTAAATATGTGAAATACTTGATTTGATGGCAATGTGAGGCCAATGTTGTTGCCTTATTGGATTGAATGGAATGAGATAATATGTGGCCTAGAATGACATGTTAACATAGTTTGAAATGGCATGAGGGAATGCCTAATGAACAATGGAAATTGACTTATAATTGTGTCCCTAAAAATAAAATGGACCTATAACTGTGTAATAGAAAATGAACAAGTAGAAATGACTTGTCATAGGGACATGACATGGACATGAAAAATGACTTATGATAATGGCATGAAATAGACATAAAAGGACCTATAACTGTCTAGTATAAAAATGGACCTATAACTGTCTAGTATAAAAAGTAACCCATTATTGTTCGGCTAAAAATAGACTGAGGAAAATAATTCATAACTGTGTATCAATCGCTTAGAAATAAATTACATAAATGATTTATAATAGAATAAAAATAATTAACAGATAGTTGGCCCATTAGTTAGACACCCATTGGATGGATTGACTAGTTAACTAGAGGTTTGTAGTTGCTAGAGGTATTGGTCCTCTGGGCCTTTACTAGTTTAATGATATAGGTAGGTGCAGCCGTTAAGGTCCTAATAATTGGGCTACTGCACTAGGTTGGTGTAACAACTGAGGTTCACCAGCTAAGCCACTGCATAGTATGATGTTGATATTTTTATTTGGTACAAGTAAATCCCTGTTATCAGACCAGGTAGGTGTAGCGACTGAGGTTCATCATCTAAGCCATTACATAGTATGATGTTGATATTTCTATCTAGAATAAGCAAATCCCTGTTATCAGACTAGGTGGGTGCAGCTACTGAGGTCCAGAAGCTGGGCCACTGCACTATGATGAATTAATGATACAATGATATGATGACATTTTTATTTATCTAGTACTAGGAAGTTTTCGGTCCCTACTATCAGATTAGGTCGGTGCATCGACTGAGGTTCACTAGTTGAGCCACTGCACTAGGTCGGTGTAGAGACTAAGGTCTCAAAATATAGGCCACTGCATAGTATTTATTTCCCTTTTATCTAGTGTTTGTAAGTGTAGTTTAACCAGTTGGGCCTGTATAATAAATTAAATAATGAATAATGACAGATAGTAATAATAAGAATTGTGATAAATTAAATAGTGGCATTAGACTGATTAATATAAAAATAAGACTGGTAAATAAAATAATATTATTTTTATAACAGGGACATTGTATGATGCATTTTGCACTCATGGTATGTGTGATGTGTATGTATGCTTTCATTGACATTTTTTATTATATCAAATTCACCACTAAGTTTTATACTCAGCATATCGGTGTTCCGGTGCACAAGTAATAGAAGATAACTGTCTAGCCTCTATAGATTTTGCAGTGTAGCAGTGACAATATTAGAGGTTATATTTTTGGTACTTTTAGGGTTAATTATATACACTCATGTAAATACTATGGTTTTGGGCTTAGCTAGCTTAGATGCCGCTAGTGTCTATAAATTTTAAGCTTAAAGCTATGGATTATATAAAGGCCTTTTATCTAAATGGTTTTACTTTCTAAGTTTTGATGATTGTGGGCCTGAGGCCCTATGTGATGATTATGATAGTTATAATGATGATACTTGAGGACCAGAAGGGTCCAGAGGGTGACAGAAGTATCTGAATGATATTAGAAGTGTGTTTTCATAGGTTTAAATTATGGAAACGTCACTTGGGTAGCCATTGTATTGCCCAATATTTTGTAAAGTTAATTAAGGACTGTTAAATGGATTTTTTGGTTTGTTGTACCCTAGCTAATAATGGTTAAAGGTTAGACTGAAGTTTTAGGCAAGATCTATCCATTAAATAAATAGGTTAATAAGTGTTAAGATTATGGGCTGAAGAAATTTTAGGATGGGTGATCTAGTGGAAAGTTGCACCTCTTATCTAGTTTCTTCAGATTTTAGGTGGGGATGTTACTGTTAGTGGTATCAGAGCCTAGGTTTAGGCATTCCTAGGTATTTTACATGAGTGCTAGTGTATAGGACTTGATTTTATGATAAAGCTACACTACAACGAGGCTGATAGGTTGTTATTCTTGTGTAGTAATCCAAGATGAGTGACAGAGCTCCAAAAGAATAGGGAGAAGAGGCAATAAGCCATGTTCCTACCACTGTGCAGGAAGTAGCAGCCAGTGCAGCTATACCAGAGCCTAGTGATGCTGCACAATAGCAACAGCCTTAACCACAGTAGCAAGCTCAGGCATTTTTGGCACTTTTACAATAGATTATAGATTTGTTAAGACACACATCAAAGCCAGCTCTTGTACCTCCTCCACCTTTAGTTGTGCCACATAAAACACATTTAGAGAGGATTAAAAAGATGGGAGCAGTAGATTTTCTAGGAACTAGGGAAGATGATGTAGCCAGAGCAGAGTATTGGCTAGAAAGAACACTTAGTATTCTAGAACAATTAGAATGTACAGAGGAGGAAAATCTAATATGTTCTATCTCTCTTCTCTAAGAGGAAGCTTTCCACTGGTGGGATATAACCAAGAAGAGGAAAGTAGTAGTAGATGTAAGATGTGAATTCTTTTTGTAAGAGTTTAAGAAGAGATATATCCCTAAATCTTACAAAGATGAGAAAAGGTAAGAAATCCCTGACTTGAAGTAGGGAAGAAGATTTGTGTCAGAATATGTGAAAGATTTTGCAAGATCGAGTCGTTATGTAGAGGACTTTGTACCTACTAAAGAGGAAAGGTGTAAGAGGTTCCTGAAGGGCCTTAATATAGAGTTAAAATGTAGATAGCTAACCCGAAGGTTATAGACTTTGCAATTTGGTAGTAGCGGCTTATGACATGGAAGAAATGTTGCAAGAAAAGGACTTTTTATAGAGGGAGAGACCTTTCACACCAAGTTAGGTTATTCAGCTCCTAGGTTTAGTAGGAGATAGAGGGAGAGTCAGTCTTAGTCAAGGAGATAGACATAAGACAGAGGTCAGGTTAGGCTTCTGTATCTAGACCTAGACCTTTTTAGCAAGCCTTTAGTGCACCAGTATTAGCACCATCAGGTAGAAATGCACCCCTGACTTGTCAGACTTGCAGTAGAAGGCATTGGGGGCAGTACAGATAGGAAAGGGTAGGAGAATGTTTTATCTATGGGGCTATAAATCATTTTAAGAGGGATTGTCCTTAGAGGTGCCGGTATCTTTTCTAAGATTGACTTGAGATTAGGGTACCATTAGCTAAGGATTAAAGAGGCTGATATACCTAAGACTGCATTCAAAACTAGATACATACATTATAAGTTCTTAGTGATGCCATTTGGACTCACTAATGCTCCAGTAGCCTTCATGGGTCTAATGAACAGGGTTTTTCAAGCATACTTGGATCAGTTTGTAGTAGTGTTCATTGATAATATTCTGGTGTATTCTAAGACCAAGGAGGAACATTAACAACATCTCAGAGTAGTGTTACAGACTCTGAGAGGGAAGCAGTTGTATGCTAAACTAAGTAAATGTAAATTTTTGCAGAATAAAGTGGCTGTTCTAGGCCATATTATGTCATCAGAAGGTATTAGAGTAGATTCTAGCAAGTTAAAATGGTGTTGGAATGGGAACTTCCTAGGAATGTGACTGAGATACAGAGTTTCCTAGGATTGGCTCATTACTACAGAAGGTTCATAAATGGTTTCTCCATGATTTCAATACCACTGACCAGGTTGATAAGGAAGAATGTGAAGTTTGAATAGGATGACAAATGTCCAGAGAGTTTTGTCAGACTGAGATAATACTACCTAAAACACCTATCCTTGTTCAACCTGAATAGGGGAATGACTTTGTCATTTATAGTGATGTTTCATATAATGGACAGGGATGTGTACTGATGCAAGAGGGTAAGGTAGTAGCTTATGCTTCTAGGCATATTAAGCCATATGAGAGGAATTATCCTACTCATGATCTAGAGTTGGCTATAATTATTTTTGCATTGAAAATCTAGAGGCATTATTTGTATGATGAAAAGTGCTACATTTACACTGATCATAAAAGTTTGAAATATCTCCTCACCTAGAAAGAGTTGAACTTAAGGCAGCGACGGTGGTTAGAATTGATCAAGGATTATGATTGCCTGATAGACTATCACCTGGGAAAGGGTAATGTAGTTGTAGATACATTAAGCAGGAAATTTATGGTGACAATGAGAGTAATGAATGTTAGATTAGAGTATATATAGAGAGATGCCATCTTAGCTAAATTACAGATCAAGTCTAATTTTAAGCAGTAAATAAAAGAGGCATAGATATGAGATGGACAGTTGACACATACAATGAGTAAAGTTAAAGAGGGAAAGACCACTAGATTTGAGCTAGGGGAGGATGGATGTTTATATTACCATGGCAAGTTATGTGTACCTGATACAGATGACCTAAGGACATAGATTTTGAGGGAGGCACATAAAGCTCCTTATTCCATGCATCCAGGTGGTACAAAGATGTACTTGGACTTGACACCTCATTATTAGTGGTTAGAGATGAAACGAGATATAGCTAAATATGTAGACAAGTGTTTAATATGTCAGCAAGTAAAGGCCAAGCATCAAGTTCCTTCTAGATTGTTACATCCAATAGCAATACTAGAATGGAAATAAGAAAAGGTTACCGTGGATTTTGTGATGGGGTTGCCACTAACTAGGAATAGTGTGATGCTGTATGGGTTATTGTAGATAGGCTGACCAAGACAACACATTTTATTCTTGTGATAATAGATTATTCCTTAGAGAAGTTGGCACGAATATACATTAATGAAATTGTAAGACTCTAAGGTGTGCTAGTAGCCATTATTTCAGATAGAGATCCTTGATTCACTTCCAGGTTTTAGAAGAAATTACATAAAGCTTTTGGTGCTAAACTAAGATTTAGTATGGCTTTTCACCCTCAGACAGAAGAGTAATCAGAACGGGTGATACAAGTATTGGAAGACATGTTATGAAATTATGTAATAGAGTTCAAAGGAAGCTGGGATCGGTACTTGTCTTTGGCTAAATTTGCATATAATAATAGTTACCAAGCCAGTTTGGGTATGGGACCTTATGAGGCATTGTATGGTAGAAGGTGCAGAACTCCCCTTTGCTGGAGTGAAGTGCGTGAAAACAAGTTTATGGGAATTGACTTGATCGAGGATACAGATGATAAAGTTAAGGTTATAAGAGAGAGATTAAAAGATACCACGGATTGACAGAAATCCTATGCTGATTTGAAAAGAAGGGATATAGAATATGAAGTAGGTGACAAAGTTTTCTTGAAAGTATCACCGTGGAAGAAGGTATCCATATTTGGCAAGAAATGAAAGATTAGTCCTAGATTCATTGGTCCCTATGGGATTACAAAATGCGTAAGGCTATTGGTATAAAGGCTAGCCTTACCAGTTAAGTTATAGCAGATCCATGATGTGTTCCATGTCTCAATGTTAAGGCGGTATAGGTCTGAACCATCTCATATAATATCCATAGAAGAGATTCAGGTATATCTAGATCTAACATATGAGGAAGAACTAATGCAAGTTCTAGCTAGAGAAGTGAAGCAGTTGTGGAATAAAACCATACTACTAGTTAAGGTGTTATAAAAGCATCACGACATAGAAGAGGCTATGTAGGAAAGCGAGGAGCAGATGCAGGCTCAATATCCTCACCTATTCTCACCAGGTAATTTCAAGGTTGAAATTATATAAAAGGGGAAGAATTGTAATGCTCGTAAATCAAGGTTATGTGAAAAGTACCTTCGAGGCTTAAAAAGTTTACCTAGGAAGTCGAGACACTTTCATAAGGCCTAAGAAGGGGTGTATTGGTCATGAAACTTTAACGGGCTAAAAAATGGGCAAAATGAATTAATTTAAAAATTTAATAGAACCAATAATTCATTTTAGGCCATAACCTAGTGAATCATAGCCTTAAATGGACTTAGGCCAATAATGACTCGAGATGTGCCTAGACAGACTTGAAAATACCAAATCCTAAAGGTCAAAAATTTCATTCAGTTCATTGGTGAAGGAATTTTAATTTTTTGAGGTCGTTTAGTAATTTTTTAAAATTTCTTAATTTTTAAAGAGTTAGTTAACTGACTTGCTGATGGAATTTTGACGTGAGATTTTAAAGGCTTATAAATAGGCTCAATTGAGGATTCCTAAAATAGATGTGATGATTTTTAGAGGTCTAAATGAATTTTTAAAATTGCCTAAAATTTTAGTTAAAATTGGGATATTTTAGGAAGTTTAGGTGCCATATGTCACCACTCAAGCCACCTATTCTCCACTATAAAAACCCTATGCCATATTAGCCTCCACTTAAATGCCAAATCATCACCTTTCATTCATCGCTCCACCATTTCTTTTCTCCTATTATCGATGCCACCTCCTCCATTCCTTTACCAGCTATGGCCAGCACAATTTCACCTCTATTCCTCTACCAAAAATCACTATAATGAAGTGGAAATTGATCTCTAAAGCCCTTAGTCTCCATCTCCATTCATGGAAGTTGGAAAAATTCACCAAAGGTTAAGTTATACATATGGTGGCCTAGAAAATTCAATATAGTGTAAGTGACTCCTTTCTCAATTTTTATTTTAATCTTGATTAGCCTACATAATTCTAAGACTAGCCATGTTTTTAGATTTTCAATTGGAGCTTGGTATGATTTTCTAAGCTAAGAATTTCATTATGTAAGCATAAGGAGTAATCAAGGAGAACAAGGAAATTAGGCCAATCAAAGTGTAAGGAAGGCTTCAAAATTTATATAGGTATGTGAATTTGATATAATTGAATCATGCCATGATATGTGTGGATGTGAATTGCCATGATAATGTGTATGGAATTTATAAATTGAGTAGGTGTGTGTGTGTGAATGGTAGGACTAAGCATACCGTGAGCTTTAATGTGTGCGGAATTAATGATTTAGATGTGAATTAGGTGAGAAAAGTGTTTGCAAATGCATGATATCCATATGGCCGAGAGGTATGTAATGTATGGCATGGTATGTGTATGGTGATATGGCATGTATACATGATGCAAGTGAGGGGAAATACCACGTGTGGCATGAAACTAGGTGTGTGTATGTAGAAATGATGAGAAAAATGCATGTGTGTGCATGATTATGGTACGACCGAGAGGTATGCAAGATATATCATGGCATGGCATGTAGGGTGAGGTATATATGCATGTGAGTGTGTGATGAAAATGTGATGTGTGATGAAATGAGAGAATATGTAAGTGTGTGACCATGATCATGCATTGGCCAAGAGGTATGCTTGATGTATAATGGCATGGCATGTATGGTAAGGTATATATATATGTGTGTGTGGTGGTATATGTGGTGTGTGACATGTATGTGGCATGCAATATGTGTGAAGATGTGAATGAATATGGCTTAATGTATGGTACATAAAGGTAGGGTAAATGTGGTAATATTTTGGTGAAAAATATGGTAAAGCAGTGGTGTCATTGGAAATGGTATAAAATGGCCTAAAAAGTGACATAAATGTACCTAAAAAGTGGTATATAGTGTGAAATGTGATGTACTTGATTTTGATGGCAATGTTTGGCCAATGTTGTTGACATATTAGGTTAAATGGAATGAGATCATATGTGGCCTAGAATGGCATGTTAATATAGCATAAAATGGCATAAGAAAGTGCTAAATGAACAGTGGCAAATGACCTATAACTGTGTCCTAAAAATTAAATGGACTCATAACTATGTCATTGGAAATAGACATGTAAGAGAGACTTACAATTGGAACATAAAATGAGCACATAAAATAACCTTATAGTGACTTAAAATGAACATGAAAAATGACTTATAACTATCTAAGATATGGCTTATAACTGTCTAAGAAAAGTCACCTATAACTATATGGTGAAAATTGACCTAATAAAAATGACTTACAATTATGTATTAATCACCATGAAATAAATTAAACAAAATGATCTATAATTGAATAAAAAATAATTATAGGATAGATAGCCTATTAGTTAGACTATAGTTAGCCTATTAGTTAGACACCCATTAAATGGGTATACTAATTAACTAGGGATTGTAGCTGCTAGGGGTACTGGTCCTCTAAGCCTTTACCAGTGTGATGATATAGGCAGGTGCAGCTGCCAAGGTCTTTATGATTGGGCCACTACACTAGGTTGGTGCACTGACTGAGTTTCACGAGTTGGGCCACTGTATAGTATGATATTGATATTTCTTTCTGATATTGGTTGATCCTTGTTATCAGACTAGGTAGGTGCATATACTAAGGTCTAGATGGGGCAACTACATAGTTGAATTAATGACATGATATATTGATATTTTTATTGTCTAGTAGTGACTAATTCCTGCTATCAACCTAGATGGGTACAACCATTGAGGTCCAGTGTGTAGGCTACTGCACTAGGTTGATGCAATGATTGAGATCCAAAATATAGGCCACTGCACAGTATTAATTTCCTTTTTTTATGCAATGTTTCAAGTGTAGTCTATCTAGTTTGGGCCTAAATAATAAAATGGAACACCATGATCACTGACAACTAATAATAGTGAGAATTTAAGGAAAAATTAAAGTAATTTCATGAGAATGACAAATATAATATTAAGACATGATGATAAAATAAAATTATTATTATAACTTAGACTTTATATATGCATTATGCATTCATGACATGAATGATATACATGTATTCTTGCTTGACATGTTTTTTTTATTAGATCATATTCACCACTAACTTTTATACTCAGTGTATTGGTGTTTTGGTATGCCGATAATAGAAGTGTAACTAAATGGCCTCTGTGGATTTTGTAGTGTAGCTATAATGCTCGTGAAATACAATTTCATGAATAG
The DNA here is from genome assembly GCA_948208565.1 of Hura crepitans. Lineage (NCBI taxonomy): Eukaryota > Viridiplantae > Streptophyta > Magnoliopsida > Malpighiales > Euphorbiaceae > Hura > Hura crepitans. The sequence goes on from CANXYI010568481.1 coordinate 12,128, forward strand.
TGTTCCCGGAGGTACAGGGCACTATACAATGGCTATAAAGGGCAAGTACTACTCATAAAACTTTATTAAGCTAGAAAATGATGAAAATGAATTTATTAAATGATTTACCAAAACTAATAAGTCATAATAGACCATAGGAAAGTAATAGTGACATAAAAGGGGTTTGTGCCGAGATTGGTCCAGGATGTGCTTGTATGACCCAAAAATAGCATACCCTAAAAGTCAAAATTTCCAATAAGTTCATTAGAGAAAGAATTTTAATATTCAAAGGTCGTTTACAATTTATTCAGAATTTTTAAATTTCACGAGTGAATAGTGACCTAAGAAAATTATGGAATTTTGACACAAAAATTTATGAGCCTCTAAAAGAGATTTAATGAGGAATTATGGCAAAAGAATCATTATTTTTAAAGGCCTAGAAAATTAGAATTAATTTTTAAATGTTGACACAAAATCGAGTAAAACGGGGAATAAAATCTGAGAAATAAATGATGGAGGCTCATGGGCCTTACTTATAACATCTTAATCTAGTTTGTTACAACCCATTTACCTAACATAAACTCATCCCCTTCCCTTTTCTACCAAATAGCTGATGCCATTCTCATAAAAATGGCCATGAAATTTTTTGCCCATTCAACACCTAAATTGGCAACCAAATTTCAAGTTTGATCTATCAAATTAACCCTCCACCACTTAAATAACATCTTAAAGGTGGAAGTTTAAGGAAAAGGTGGCTAGAAAGTGAGAATTAGTAATGAAACGAATAGTGTCACGCTAAAAGGTAAGAGAGAGAAAGTGATATTTTATTTTTGTTAAGTTAAATTGAATTTTCTAGAAATTTATACAATTTGGTTACATATTATGTAAGAAAAGAAAAAGACAAAGGAAAACAAGCATAGAAGTGGTGTCTATAAGTGGTGAATTGCACATTGAGGTGAGTGAATATGATGTAAACATATCCATAAATCAATTGCATTGAAAATTGCACGACAATCTTGTATAGAAGGTATAAATGATATGTATAGTGATATGTAATTAGTTGTATAATTAAACCACTTGATAAATAAATGCATGTAAATATGGAAAATACAATGAAATGGCCTTGAATGAATATGGATGGCATTAAACCTAATATGGCCAAATGGTGTACATAAGATGGATGCTTACGTAATTGACCATTACATGTATAATTGAATAATAAATAAATGAATATTGTATGTAAGTATGAACAATGCATAAAAATGTAATCAAATGGCATGGAAAGAATAATTATGTTATAAGGCTAATGGTGACCGAACAATGTAATATGAGTATGTGCATGTAAAGTGATTAAGAATGCACCTGTATGTCATTAAAATGATAAGAAAATGGCTTGAGAAAATGTATAAGGAAAATGAAGTGAAAAAATAAAATGTGAATATAGTACCTAAAAATGCTTTATGAGAAATTAAGCACATTGAAATGTGTTGTAAGCTTATGAATAAGGGCTAATGAATAGGATAAGTGAATGATGATAAAATAAGAGAAACTTAGCTGAAAACTAAGGGTGTGAACATACTAGTAATTATATAAATCACTTAGAATGAGAATAACTGAAAAGGGTAATGAATAATAAGGTTGAATGAAGTAAAATCACCTATACATAAATGAATAATAAAAATAGACAGATGACCTATATAGTTAGACATCTACTAGATGGGTTGATCAGTGAACAAGGAATAAAGGAGCTATTAGGTTTGATCAATTAGATCAATACCACTTTTATTATGATATGTGGTTGGTGTAGTAGCGTTTTAGTTCATTAAAACCATTGCATAATACTTGTTTTAGAAAAGAGGCTGTTGTAATAACATTTTGGTTTCTAGAACAAATGCACAAGAACATGTAGGTCCATCTATAGTATAAGGTTCATAAAACCACTACATAAAGTGACATAAGAATATGTAGGTGCAGCTACAATATAAGGTCTAAAATGTAGATCACTGCACCCCAGGATTTTATTATCTAGTATACTTAGTTGTAGTCTATCGGTATAGGCCTAACAATGGAAGTAAATGTAATGTGTACTATAATACAAAATGGAATGATAACAGAAGATAAAAGAATGAAAATACCATATATGGAATGATAATATAGTATATAACTTGGGGTGAGATTTATATTGCTGTAATTCCATGTTTAATGAAATGAACTCTTGTAAGTGATTGTAGTTGCATTACTGCATAAATAAATGTGAAACATGCATATATTTACTTTATATACACCACTGAGTTTTACTCAGTGTATCGGTGGTTTGATACATAAGTCGAAGTTAGGATAATATGATAAGTGTAAAACTTTGGTAGCTAAACAAGAGTCTCTAGGGTATTTTTTTCTTTTGGTTTTTTTACTGTAATTATTGGACGTGTACTTCTGGTTATAAAAGTAGGGTTATATGATGTATATATTTTTTAGTTATACGTAAAAGACTATCTAGGTGTAAATCATAAACATATAATGAAAAAATTGGTAAATAATAACTATAAATACATATAACTACAATATATTATTGTAATTGATGATGCTAATAGGTCTGAGACCATGTGTTGATTAGTATTGATATTAATATTATGATTGTGCATGTGATTGTGATGAATGATGAGGATAGAGGACCAAAAGGGACCAAGAGTAGAGTTTTGATGATTGAATATATTGAAGTGCATTTTTGTGATAATAAAATTTTCGGTTTTTAACCTGGACAGCCATTTTGCTATCTGGTTTTCTATAAAAATATTTTCTGATGAAATAAATTATTTTCACAGTGTAATATGACTATTATGAAATTAAAATAAAGAAATGATGAAATAATTTCAGATGTAAATTTGAAAATAGAATAAGTTAATAAAAATTAAACAAATAAACCTTAGGGAAATCTTAGGATGGGTGACCTTAAGAGGGAGTTCATGCTTTTATCAGGTTTCTATAGAAATCAGGTAAGGGTGTAATAGTTTTTGGTATCAAAGCCTAGGTTTAGGTGTTTCTAGATAGGTAATGCATAAGTACACATGTCTAGAGAGTCTATACCCTATGTCAGTTATGATTTAGAGGCTTATAGTGTTTTCTCTTGTATAGACGATGAGTGAATTGACTCCACCGAATTAGAGGGAGGAGGCAGCGGGCTTTACTCCAATGACAGTTCAAGGGGCAGAAGCTAGTGCCAGTACACCTATATTGAGTGATGTTGCTTAGCTAGTATAGGCATAAGGATAGGTTCCACCTATATGGGTTTAGCAAATAGCTAACACGCTAAGCAAACAATAGTAGTAGTAGCACAACCACCACCTCCTGCTCTAGTACTACCACTTATAGCTCTTTAAAAGAAATATCTGGAAAGACTAAAGAAAATGGGGGCCATAAACTTTGAGGGCACTATAGAGATGATGTTGGGAAGGTAGAGTTATGGTTGGAGAAGATAGTTAGAATACTAGAATAGATGGAGTGTACACCAGTGGAGAATCCGAAGTGTGCTATTTACTTCCTGCAAGCCGATGCATATTACTGGTGGGAGAAAGTAAATAAAAGGAAAGCATCTAAAGATGTGACATGGGACTTCTTTCTTCAAGAGTTCCATAAAAAGATATATCATAGAGACATACCTAGATAAGAAGAAATAAGAGTTTATAGATCTCAAGAAAAATAGGAGGCCTATTTTTGAGTATGAGAAGGATTTCTTGAGACTAAGTAGATATACAGAAGAGTATCTACTGATAAAAGAAGCAAAATGTTAGAAGTTTGAGAAGGGTTTTGATGTAGATTTGAGAATACAAATTTCCAACCCAAAAATTAGAGATTTCTCCATGCTAGTATTCGTAGCATATGTTATAGATGAAATGATAAATGAAAGGAGAGAGTTCTTTTAGAAAAAAGAGAGCCTTTACTGCTAGGCAGGGTAGTTCTAAACCCCAAGGAAAGAAGTAGAAGGATAATTAGGGCAAATAGTAGCCATAGATGGTAAGCCAGTCATATAGATTGGGTCAGGGTCAAAGGTAAGGTTAAGGTTCACATAATAAGCCATAGCCTTCTGAGAAAGCCTCTAGTGCACTGAGATCTACCAATAGAAATCCAACATTAGAGTGTAGCATTTGCAGGAAAAGACATAAGAGAGAGTGTTGATATGCAAAAAAAAAGTGAGGGATGCTATGTGTGTGGCTTAAAAGATCACTTTAAAAGGGATTATCCAAAGAGATAAGTTGACACACCAACTATGGCACATACCACTAATAGATGTCAAAGGGATCAGGTATATAAGGCAGGAGTGAGCTAGAAAACTAGGACTAAGACATAAGCTCCAGCTCACCAGTATGTGATTAATGCTC
>CANXYI010568500.1:0-10284 GCA_948208565.1 Hura crepitans
AAATGACTTCCAATTCATTACAAAACAAAATATTTAATATTAAAATTTAGCGATAGCAGCCAAGAATATTGAGATAGTGTGCACATATCCATGTGTGTCTGTGTGTGTGTCTATATGCATATATATGAACAACACCAATTACAAAATCACAATGAAAGATGAAAACAAATAAACAAAATAAAATAATAAAGGGGCACGATAAATCATCAGCCAAAAGTTTCACCTGTTGCTTCTTCTTCTTCGGTCTCCTCTTCCTTCGGGGTTTATGGGCGTCAGAGTTTGAACTTAGATTACTACTATGGCCTGTCCATGTATTTGAAGAACCTCTGGCTTTAAAGGAAGATCCGCTTCTGCCACTTGAAGTATTGCTTGATGAAGATACCTCGGCCCTCTGTACCCATGAATCTTTGCTTGATGAAGCTCCAAACCTTGATCGAGCATTTGCTGAATTTGATTTATAGTTCTTTGACGGCCGAGGAGGAGGCATTAGAGCTCTAGCGGACATCAATCTCTGCATGAGAAAATTAGACATCAGGAAAAAGATTTATGAAAAATGTAGAAATTATTAATCGCTGTAATTTTTTTCTTTTTCCTTTTTTCTTTTAGTGAGGATGAATATTCAGATTAGAATGATGACCTGGTTCCTTTCATCACTGGACATACCAGATGCTGCTTTGCCAGAAGTACTGGAAGCCTGCTCCCTGAAAAGTAAATGATAAAAATTAAATATGCAGCTTGCATGGCCTAAAACAACTTGCAACATATAGAAAATATAATACAGTAACTGCCTCTAATTTATTTGTCTCAGCACATGTTTAGATAAATTTCTCATGGTCATAAGTTGATATTATAACTCAAGAAACAAGGGGGAAATCTTGAAAATTCCATCCAAATGTCCACTCAGTATTATGACATACCTTGTACTTTTATCAGTCCATTCATCATCTGCATTTGCTTCATCGCTTGAAGTTCCCGTTAAGAAGAAATCATCTTCACTCAGATCCAAGAGTCCATCATCCTCACTTCCCGTCTCTGTAAAGGGAAATCCAAAAGACATCAACATTATATGCAGTAACATATGCGGTAACAATATATGATACAAGAATATGTTTGGCAGGTGAAATAGCAATTGTGAAAAGCTGCTTTTATCTGCTGTAACAAAATCCCATCTTCACTACAGCATTTAATCAATTATTAGGTGATTAATTTCAATCTTTGATGTCAGTTCCAACAAGGCTCTGAGCTTAGATAGGCCATTTAACCCAAAATTAAGGAAAAAAAATTATAGAACTGTCTGCAAAATTTCCATGTTAAGCTTTTATTAAAGGTCTCGCTTTTAGAACAAAAGGTGCCACACAAGAGGCCTGAATGTTGATTATGCTGAGTAGGAGCCTTTTGCATAAAGGGCAGAAGTTTTAAAATACAAATATATTTTGCCCAGTGATAAGCTAGGTACCAGAAACAGGTTAACATAATAAGAAACTATTATGCTAATTTATTATCAACATAATCCCAAATTCCCTATAAAATGTATTAGACAATCTGCTTAAACTATATCTTGAAAGAATGAATCAATCACATGGAACCTCCACATCTCTTAGGATACCTTTTTCTCCCTGAAAAGCCACAAGAACACAGAAGAGGTTCACACCTTTTTGGTACATACTCAAACCACTGAGTCACATCAGCAGCTTGAGGTTACCACAATCCACTGCATTCTGAAGCAAGGGACATACAAAGCCCTAAGTGCTTGATCATATAAGAACTTGAAATCAGCTGAGACACAAAGTCCACCAAATTTACTTTGGTTCCAAGATATTCTATCTAATAATTACAGTGTATTGCTTATCGACTAGAGATGTATGCTATTGGTAGTTTGGTCGAGATATGTAAATTTTATTCCATAAAAAAGACCGATCATGACTTATTAGTCAAACAAGACGAATCTAAACACGTGTTTCTGAAAGCATCTTATTAAACAGCCTATATCTGCATGTACTTCCATCAACATTAACCAGAAAATAGCTGGAAAAGGCAGAGAACAGATGATACCTTCCAAATCCTTCCCACTAGCAGCAGCAGCAACTAAATTGTCTTTAATCTGCTTGCGCAATCTAGTTCTCCTATCAACGATATCCGAATCATCACCTCCAGTAAATAAAGAGACATATTTCTCAGTCTTGGGAAAAAACTGCAAGTTTAAAACAAAATTAGCTTTGTAGTACATTTTCCAGATATTTATTTTCAGCAACACCAAGGCGATGCATATTTAATAGCAAAACTTCTCAGAAAGGACTTTGGGTCCAAATTAATAGCAACAAATATAAGGGAAAGAAATTCATTAAGAATACATTTTCAATTTGGAATTTTCAGAGAACTTCGTAAAACACAGAATTTTGTAATTGTGAAGCATAATCCACTCAGTGATTGAAAATACAAATTTCATGATTAATATATGCCTCCAGAAAAAAGATAAATCAAGAGCACATCTAGAACATGATGTTATAACTGCTTACCCTAACATATTCAAGATCTTCTTTTAACTTAGAAAGTTGTTCCGTAATTTCTGCATCTTGTGCCTGTCCAGATGAAGTACGTTGCAGTTTCTCCAAGCGCCTTATTCTTCTTTCTATCTTTCTTCTCTCTGGACAATGGAAGAGTGACTTTGAAGTGTCACCACAGATAATAGTATTGAATAAAAATTGCGGGGTAAAGCATACAATTAAGTATACCCATCAGTTGATGATAAAGGCATATAAAATACCAAAAAATTTTATCTTCCTATCTCGCAAGAATATTTGGCGTTCCAAAGCTAAACGGGTATGAATCTCCTGTTGCTTCTTAAGTTCTTCTAACTTACTTTCTTGAGCCTCTCTAACTTCAGATGGAAGTTCCTGGCAGGAATTAATACTCACATTTTAGCATTTCATATTCAAACACAAAACAATGTCCCCGCCCTCAGGGAAAAAGAAGTAAATTGCACATTCAGCACAAGCATGGTAAAGTCTACACATTACTCTGACCACAGCGTTGATTTCAGATAAGTGAAACTAATGCTCATCCTCGGTAATTAAACCTCTGCACTTTTTGCCAGCATATTAATAAATATGAATTCAAACTAAGCAGGAATTTTTGAAGCCAAAGACCTTCGAACAGATACAAACAGCAAGCGAATACGATTAATTCGCAGAATAAACACAGAAACCCTAGCTCTAGCATACATGAGTACATCAGAAGCAGTAGATTGGGCAAAATGACTGTCGGTGTCATACCTTGCGGAGCATACGCTCGATAGAGCGAATCTGATTCTTGAGAGAAACAGACTTGGGCTTGGACTTCTTATCAACTCTTAAACCTTTGGATCGCCGACCCACATGAGGCTTCCGATCGGCGAACCGTCGCTTCCCGTATCCACCATGGGCCATATCCCTCTATTGAATTCAATATCAAGTTCTTAGCTTTATCTTGCAGAGATAGAGATAAAGTAAAAGAGGGGTGTTAAAAGGTTAAGCCTAGAGGAGACCAATGCTGTTCCGAGTTTGGAGGTAAATTTGAGCGAAGTTTGACATGACAACGACGGCTTACCTCTTTTTCTCTCTTTATTTCTGCCGTTCCACGGACGGAGCAATATGTCGTCGTTTAATGCGAATGTTACAATTTTTTTTAAGGGAATATAATATGTATTTTTTAATTTAGCGGTAAATATTAGTACTGACGTGTATTATAAAAAATATGATACTTGATTCGGTGACGAGGAAGGAAATGCAAGAAAAATCTAGCAAGTGAACTGCGAGGGAGAAGGTTCACCGGTGCTTAGAGAAGCAAAAGATCAAGGGAATGAACTTATTAGTTACCATGAGCAAAATAGTGGTACAGTACCACTTTTCTTTCGGCAAGCAAACAAAAACAGAAGTGGTGTATGGGCGCTCACCACTTCTCATTGTGTTCTATACTCGTCATTCCAGCAAAGTAGATAAAGTTAACTGCAACTTGTGCTATGAATCTTATTTTACAACTTCGAAAGGAGAACCTGCATTGAGCTCATAAGGCTGGACCCTCTGGTATGGGGAGTGCTATTGCTTCTTTCATTGTTTTATTATTGAGTGCAAGTCTCATTCATTGAATTGATGTGGCATTGTCTTGAGAAAGAGAGTCTAGACTTTATTCATGCTAGAGCCAGAACGAAATATTATTAAATTTAAATTTATAAATATTTTTTTATATAAAATTATATAAAATAAAATATACGGCGATAATATATATATATATTTATTAAGCCAATAATTGTAAAATTTAAAAATAATAGTGTCAACTTATTCTGTTAAATCTAGTAAAATAATTAATAAATGATTAGATTTGAAATTGCTTCGAATTATATATATCAATTTATAAAATTATGAGCAATAGCAATTAAAATAAAATATAGATGATAATTCAGATCTGAATCTGTAATTTGCTAATATAATATTAAATCATGCTTAAAATGTAATTTCCATTCCATATATTACTTTATAATATTGTATCATACAGTACCATAATATTATATGTCCATAACATTATATTATATAATATCATATGTGTCATACCGTACTGCATATTATATCATTCAGTAAGTACTATATTGTACTACATCACGATAATTGCTAATTGTTATCTATTATATATTTATATCAAATATTTAATCGAAAACTATATAACTTAGCATGCTTTTATAATTTTTTTCTTACTTGGTTTGAAAAGGCAAGTTACTTAATGGCCCTTGATCCTTATGACAAATGTTAATAATTTAAGATGCATTCTTTTTTTCTCATTTAATCACTCATGATACTTTATTTATTATAAAGTAACATATAACATCTTTAAAGTAATTTAACATTAATTAATAACATAATAAATGTCAATGTAAATATTAGTTAATCATACATACTAAACTAAATAAATAAAAAGTCTAAAACTCCAATAAATGAAGGTTAAAAAAATAACAATAAATATGATGGAAAGAAACAATAGCATTAACATATCTAAATATAGCATAAAGTAAGCTTGATTTGTTTCAAAGGAAATTTGACAGAAAAGGAAAAAAATTCTTTAAAACTCCAAATTAATCTACGACCAAGGGAAAATAAGAGAAGGGAAGGGGATGAGCTTATGTTTATTGATCAAATATTTTAAGACTAGAAAAGAAAAAAAAAAGGAAGAAGAAATAAGAAAAAATGCATTATGTTCATTAACAGGTGGTCTCTGGCAGCTCGGAAATCTACAAATCTTCAGCTGTCTCTACATTTCCGAAAAAAAAAAAATCACCTTAGATACACAAGTTTTCAGACAAGAATGTATTTTGGTTAATTTCTCTTTTTGATGTTTGCCTGAATGTATAGAAACAGCGCCTGCACCAAATCGGAAAAACTGAGACAGAGCAAGAACTGATGAAGACCAAAGTTACACATCATAAATAATAGGTTGTTCCCCTTCAAGCTCAGATATAACAATTAATGAATCAGTCATTCCAAGATTTAGGGGCTCCAACTTGGAAATCGGATTGATAACCTGCCAAAAATAATGCCTGCATGAGATGTCTAGAGCTAATTCGTGTAAAATAAAATCCAGATGCTTATTCTTACTTGCATATACCTTTTTGTCATCTTTAACATAGCCTATAGCAACCTCTCGCCGTAAATATGCCCTTTCAGAGAGCTCAAAGAACGATGGATTCTCTCCCTCTTTCATGTAGAGGCTGATATCCTGCCAGAGAAACATATGCAATGTTAGTAAATTCGGGTAGTATCAGTATATTTAATCTGCTAAATTGTCTTGAATTATCTCCTCTTTGGCTGTTTTCTTCATTCACATGCTGAAAAAATGCCAGGTCATATAAAAAGTTCGAACTTCTTATTTTGAATACCTGTCTATTTCATGACAAGTTCTTTCTTATTCACTATGCTCACCTTAACATATATTTCATCGCCCTCTGCGTTCAGGATGTCTTTCCATACTTCGTTCAATTCACTGTTCTCTGCCACTGTCGTGCAAACAGATCATTACTTTAAATTTACACAGCAATACTAGAAACATCATCACAGCAAGTAGAGGACAGTGATTCAAGACCTTGAGCTGTGACGAGGCTCATTACTTCCTCTGCCGCTATATAAGTCAAGGATGGCTTGATTCTGCTAATCTGAAGTGATGGCACAAGTATGTTTAGATATTAAAGTGAAATAAGAGTCACCTCAAAGAAGTGATCAGGGTTGTAGAAGAATGGTTTACTTGTTTGCCCAACTTTGAGTTGACGATTTCTGCAACTAGATTTTGTACCTGAAAAACATTCATTTCATTTAGATGATGAACAAAATGATACTGTTAACATTCTTGGATTAGAAGAGCTTGAAGGCTAATCTTCAGAATTGAAACCAGGGGTCCATATTGATCAAGTTTGTTTTAGAACTACATTCACCTTGACTCCAAGAAGGCTGCAGATATTTTCAGCAAGGAGAAGAGAAAATGCAGATTGCTTATCTGCCCTCAACGGATCTGAAGAAAGAATAATCAATACAAGGGTCCATTCAATCTTATAAAGCATCAAATGATGTTACCTCCAAGAAGCCATTCTCTATCTGATATTACAGCTATTGACAAAGGAATATCTTCGCCTTTCTGATAGGAAGTTTGAATATTGGCAATTGTTTCCTTTAAGGTATCATAATCCATTGGATTTCCAATCTATAACATTCATTAGACAAACAAAAAGGATTAAAAGTGAAAGTCTAAGGAAGAAAAATAAAGAAAATGGAAGGAGATGTCTATTCTTAATTCTCTGGTTGACTGAGTTATAGTACCCTATGAGAAACTCTGACGTTTTTGAGTTGTCCTTGACCTGCATTGTTGCTTGCCTTTTTCCTGTCATCTAATGGTACATCTGACAAAATTTCCTGCATTGACATGATTGTGACAAATTGTAAGCAATATAATCTCACATATCCAGTCTAGAAAGTTAAATCATGCAACACATTTAAACTAAGCAGGGTCCATCCAGTTTAAAATTTTAATATTTCATTTATTGATGGGTGGTGACACGTTTAGTACTATAGCTTATAATGTCAAAATCAGAATAGTCTTGGGAAACAAACTTTGAAAACTGAAAGGACACAAGAAAAAGAAGAAAAGGAAAGGAAAGAAGCAAAGTACAGAAAATTAAGATGAGAAGTTTTCGAAGGAAAGGAACAGTCATAGTAATGTACTGCAAGTAAATTATCTTCACCGGTTAACACAAGGGTTGAATCAATTTCTGGAAAACCAAGTTCAACATGGCCTAGAACAAAATGTTTAAGAGAGAAAAGTTGCTTTCCGTTACGTAATTATTAATAGCAAGAGGCACTTGGGTTTTGAGTGCAGGAAAGAAAAATGTCTGAAAACATCCATTACCCCAGAAAAAAAAAATGATTGAATTTGCATGTTGCACTTTTTAGTAGCTTTTGAAATTTAAAATCTCAATTAGCTTCCTATGTTGGAAAATCTTAAAATAGGACCTAGACAAAAGTTAGGGCATTAAGAAAAGGGGGGAAGAAGAAAGAATCTTGGCAGTTATAATTATCCTCCTAGGCACCATATCAAGCCAAAAATGGATCTTCTGTCATATGCCAGGGTCAAGATGCCAATGGAACCTGAAAGTATCCTTTCTCAGAGAATCTAAAGGGAAAATTAGTTGAACTTCATAAGTTATGAGAAGACTATCGGGACACTTTTGATTCTTAAGTAAAGAACCAAATAAATCAAGCATTCAGAAACAGGAGTTTTTATACCCACAACAATGTATACCAGACTCATCCAATCACCAAAGTTTGAGGATAAGTTATAATTCACACTACAGGATATGAAGACGGGCAAGTATCACTAAGGCTAAGGCATATGAAACCTTTAAAGGGTATAATGCATACCACTATGCTTCCAGGCCCGAGATAATTATCATACTCTTCAATCATTTCTACAACATCTGGGCGCCATCCAAGTAAGAGTATACACTCCTTTGGTCCTAGAGACAAGTCAGAGGCCTGCATTGACAAGCAAATTAATCATACTAATTGGCACAAAATTCTAAGCATGTTGCTCGAGCAATTTTCTCAGAAAAGATACCTTCGACCCTGATCTGTAAGGTCGTTTTACAATACTTTCAAGTCGTGCTTTCCTCAATTCTATGGCATGATTTACTTCTTCACAATCTTCTTCAACTTTCAGGTTTTCTAAAGAAGAAGTTCCTTCTTTGAAAACACTGGAGTATGCAATTTGTGGTCTCCTTCTTCCATGAACAGGTCCAATGAACAAAATCTAAACAAGGAAAGTGAACATTTAGATAACATAAAATAAGTGAAGAAGAGACTGGAACGTTCTAAATGAAGCAGAATTCTTTCAAGAATATATGGGTAAAGCAATCATATGTTCTTTGGGTGAAGAAGCATCTACAATTGATATCATATAGATGAAAAAAATAACAAAGAACCAAAATAACTTGAAACAACATGGTGACAAAAATCATAAGATGAACAAAGATGCAAGTTAAGAAAAGTCCACAGTACTGACATACTTTGTCTGTTAGCTGAAGGATTTCATCATCATTTGGGTGGAAGTATATCTTCCCATTCCGGTAAAGACCACAAACAACCACCTGAAAGCATATCCATTTGGAGACAATTGTTTATAAAAGGTTGTGTGAAAGGTTTCTTACAACACAGAAATTTACTTCACCACATGGCATTACCTCTTGAAATCCATGTCTTAGTTTCCGATACTTAATTCCTGCCAGGTTTGGGAAACTGCAAAGATTAAATACATTTTCTGCAATAAGTAAGATGTAATTTTAATTAGTTTTTTGGTATAAATTATCATGTCAGCTGATGGAAAGGAATCTCATTCTAGAACAGGTGGAAGTTGATGAAGAATTAAAGTCACTACTTTAACGATTAAAAAAAAAAGAAGAGAAGAAAAAAAAAGAATAACTAAAATATCAACAGAGCTTGCAATTAATGCAGATGCAACTTCTTAAAATGCTAATATAGAAAATGTTTTATCAGCATCAAAACTATCTAAGCTTATAAGTACTTTATACAACATCGAATGTACATGGGATGGAAGGTTCAAGTGTTGGTTTTAGCTACGAGGAGGCAGAACACAAAATGGAGCAGGATGAACTACAAGACCCGTTGATGAGTGGCATCACAATAAATGGAACAAAATATTCATCAAAACAAATAATTCAAAAAGGATAATTAGTAAAATACTTCGATAATTAAGCAAATGTCTGTAGATTTTTATCAGCCCCTTTTGCCGAGAGCACTGAACAAATAATTTAGATGCAACATTTTCCACCGGCTCTACTTTCACACCAGAAATTGACTTTAAGAGTTCGCATGTATTGGAGTTTGAAACCTGCATTTCAAAACCATGCCCGTGCAACTTTACACTCTGTATATTAAACCTCAATACAGTTTAATGGAGGGCTGTTGTATGTACCTCAACAATGGCTGGTACAGATTCCATCCTCTGTATAGGTTGAAGAGCTAGCACAGATAGAAAAGCATCGGTATCAACTTCATACCTAACCAATTGAAAATCTAACATCAATATCCATCTAGCCATGATGGAGATAAAACGTGTATTCAAGGGCACAGTGGAGCTTGTAACACTCATTTTCATCATTCTTACAAGTCGGACGGCTTTAAAATAAAAGCACGTCCAAGAAAGATAAAACTGACAATCACACTGGATGCAACAAGGGAAAACAAAATGTTGACTTGTCAAAATGTATAACACATTAGCAACTTATGATAACAGTACGCCTGTCAAAATTGACCACTATTGCTAAAAGTGTCTATCAAAACTATATCATAACTAATATAATTGTTCACTAAGCAGTTTATTAGTTGGTTAAATTAGGATAAAAGTAACTATGGAATCTAAAAACAATAATATAAATGTTGAACAGCAAAACTTATAACCTGTGCACTTCAGCCAAGTACAACTTGTGTAATCAGCTTGATGAGTTGCTGATTGCCATATTATGTGTTGCGGTCCCATGTTATGGATCGGAACACCACAGCGATAAATCAAACTCATCAAAGGGAGCTTGTACCTTCAAGCTCATCAAAGAGACCAAGAACCTTCAAGCTCGTTAAAGGGAGCAAGAACCTTAGGACTCATTAGAGAGAGAACCCGATCTCTTAGAATTTCTTTTAACTTTTTGCTTGTTTTATTGATTAGAATTCAGCGTCTTTAAATAGAGGTTACAAGTCTAAT
>CANXYI010568563.1:0-13379 GCA_948208565.1 Hura crepitans
TAAGCTCACCGATTTTCAAACCCACCTACCTGATTTAATGATGTTCCCAATTCCATCACTAATCCGTTATGTCTTGACCTTTTTCATTCCATTAAACTTGTGTTTGGATGGAGAAAAATTCAATTCACTTTAACGAGGAAAATAAATTAAATTTACTCTCTTTTATTCTCCTTTACTCCCATTTATTCTTAATTTCTCTTCTTTTACTCTCCTTTACTCTATATCAAATAATAAAAACGAAGTTAAAATCAATTTACTTTCTCTTCAATTAGTCTCAATTCTATTCATCCAATCATATGTTAAAAGACGTCTTATTGCTAGCTAGAAAATGCTAGCACCTAATTTATCCGAAGGTAAGCTTCGGATTTGGAACTAGGGGTGTGAATTGATCGGTTCGGTTTGAAAATCAACTAAAATCGAATAGATTGAACTGTTTATAAAAAAAAATCAAACCGACCGAATTTAATATGAAAAATTGAATCGAACCGACTGAATTTTTTAACAAACTGAACTAACTGAACTTTTTATTTTTTTTGCATAAAAATATCAAAACGATATCGTTTTAGAGTAAAATTATGTAATTTTAAATGTCTAAAACGACGTCGTTTTGATAGTTCGATTAGTTCAGTTTATTTGATTTTTCACTATCAAAATCGAAACCGAACCGAAAAATCGAATTTTAAAAAAATTGAACCAGACAAATCGAAAACCGAATAAACAAAAATTAAATAAATCAAAATAACCATTAATTCGATTCGGTTTTCAGATTTAGTTCGATTTTGCACACCCCTATTTTGGACTAGGTTGATTTGATTTTGGCTAAGTTGAATTTGCATGTGAAAGAAATTTATATTTCGACTAAAAGAGAGATTCTTCGCGAAATCATATTTGTCATATAATTATATAAATAAGAGATATATTATTAATATAAAAAATAATTATTTATATTTATTATTTATTAATCCTATTAAATAGAGATATATTAAATATTTAAAAATTTTAATCACAATATTAAAAAAAAAGAGAGATTATATTTTAAAATAGATAAAAAAAAAAAAGACTGATGGAGTAGTTGCTTTCCCTTCTGCAATCACACTCAATAATTTGAACATAATCTTCTTCTTCTTCAATTGGGGTATTTCATTTAAAATAAAGAAAGATGTGTGACAGTGTGTATAGAATTTACATGTAATGAAATATTTAATTGCTTAGAAGATCATGTAGTTTGAATATTTAATTAGCAACAATTGACAATCTTTATATTCATTGCTAAGATTAAGGTTATTTTTCCTTCTCAAACTATGCTTCGATTAGGACAGCATGTGTTTTTTTCAGCATAAATTTTCTGGCTCATGGGCATAATATACTTTTCTTTATTTTTACTTTTCACAAATTTCATATAAAAAATTAAAATTTGACAGTATGGAGCCGCCCATATTCGTACCTGGCAGCCTGGAGTTTTTGACCTTTTATTGTTATTATTATAATAATGGAATGGATTACTGAGACAAATTGATGATATTTTTTTATCGTGTGGCTGTTAATGCTTGATACAACTTTTGTCTTCTACGAATTAATTAGATCAATGTTTTGAATGTTGTCCAAATTCAGTGAATAGTGGATCGTCACCATTTGAAATTTATACAATTTTTTTTATTTTGAAATTGGTTACTTTTATTTTTTTATATTATAATTATCGATATAAATAGTGATTAGACACATTCATACATTTAAATTGTAAAATAAAAATAAAATAAGCAATTTTGAAAAAGAAAAATGGATGCATCACTCAGAACATTTTTCTCATTTTGATTAGTTGCTTATTAGTATAAGGATTAATATTTTTCTTTCTAAAATCTGATTTATAATAAAATCAATCAATAAAAAATCATCACATTCGAAAAAAAATCAAAGATCAATAAACATTAAAAAACATTTTTCCTTTTTTCCTTTCATTTTTACTCTCATTTAATTTTAAAATTCTAATATTACCCCTCTAATTAAAATATTTCTACCATTTTTGTCCTCATTAATTTTACAAATTTTCAAAAAAAAAATAAAAAAAGCTTAACACGATGGCACATCATACAGTTTTACCATACAGTCCTCCTAAACATTATATCTATGAAACAATGCAGCACAGTACGATACAACATGACATACTACTTACTGAAATAATGAACAACAGTCGTCCAAACATTACGTTAATTAACTGCACAGAACAGTTCTGTCTGTAAAGAAGCCTTTGCTATGAAAAGCTTGTGATTCAATCCTCAACTTCAGTGTTAAAAACAAAACTCGGAAATACAGTGGTCACGTCCCTGGAATATTTGCATTAATCATAGATTTATAATTCAAGTAAGTAAAAGTGGTGTATGATTAATTTAGAGATGAAATTGGCAGCATGGATGCAAGACAGACAAATATGATATATTCCATCACTTACTTCAAATAAGGAAGAGTCATATTTTTCAACAGGGATGGATGCTTTAATACAAAGACTTTCCATTCATCTTTATTGATTTTACCATCCTTGTCGATATCGGCTTCATCAAATGTCTGCAGGAAGTTCAAAGTAAACCCTGAGTTTGAATTCGATAAGCACAAGAAATAGGGAATTTTTTTTTAAAAAAAAAGGATAAGTTCTCGCCTTGTCAATTATATCATCAACAAGTTGATCTGGCAATTTAACATCAGATTCTAGCAAGATGGCAATTACCATTTGCCTAACCTGAAACCATTACATGCGAAATTAGCCTCAATATGAATTCAGACCATGAACAGGTATGCACGCTAGTTTCTGATAATAATGAGCAAAAACGAATGCAGTATGCTCACTTCTTCTTTCTCAATAAATCCAGTTTGTCTCAAATCATACAGCCTAAATGCAACTGCAGTCAATAAGGCACAAAGATGAAAAGCGACAAGGATAAAAAGTTTTAACTTTAAGAAACAAAATATCCTGTGTCAACTCTTACAGTCCATTTTTTCTTCCATGGAAGCACAAGGATGGAAGACATTGAGTGCATGGACAAACTCGTCAAACTCAATGACACCATTTTTCTTTTCATCAAAAAGATCAAACACCTTAAGAAATAAGAGAAAAAAAAAAAATAGTTATGAACAGGGAAGACAATATTCATGATGAAAGAAACAAGGATGACCTAAATTTTACAGCCACTTTCAATTTTTTGCCACTAGTCTAATCTTGTCTTGTTTAAAAGGGGCATTAAAAAAAAGTATAAGATGAGTTGCTATGAATCATTCTGCACAACAAAAAAAATCAGTTTCCATTGTTAGGCTTCTGTTTGACTTCACATAAATTTGGCCAGAGCATGAACTCACAATCTTCTGCAGAATCTCTATATGGATACAGGTTAACCATAATCCAGCAAAACATTTTGTGATTCCAACAAGAAATCAATTGAAGCAATTCAATATTCACCACAGAAGTTTCGATTTGTTACCCGGTCTAGGAAGAGATTCTCGCCATAAGGAGTATCAAATAATGCTAACTGAAGTTCTTCCTACAAAGTCACAGAAATTTAACTGTGAGTAGAACCACGGCAAAAAAAATTACAGAATTCTTCAATTGAGCAACATAATTGTAACTCGCTTACATAATCAATCACTAATTGCATTCCATAAACAGCTTAATTTTGCTACAATAGGAGATATAAATGCTTTAAGCTGGTCAGTTCAACTGAGCCAGGATACTGTTTCTGGTTTTCCAGTTAAGAGACATAGAGTGTCAACTATACCCAAATTTCATAGATAAGTTTCAGGAAAAGGTCAGCAGGCCGTCCAGTCCAACCATAATTTTCTCATCGGCCACACCAGGAATGAATAGTCGAGTATTATAGATCAGTTTGACATTGATTTATAATTCGCCTACAAGGTTGTAAGATAGGTCCAATTTCAAACGTCAAGATGCATAATTCTTAACAAAATTTATGTTCAACAACTCCCATAATCGATGATGAAAATTAACTTTAAAGTAGTCTAACAAAAGATGAAGATGATAAATCGCGTAATTTCAATAACAGAAACTGCAATCTACCCTCAAATTCAGTAAAAAAAAAAAAACTGCCATTCAATCCAGACAACACCAAAATACAACTAAAAGGAGAAAAAGAGAAATCATAGATTCAGCCAGATTAACTAGAGCTAGCCAAAATTCATGAAAATAATAAGGAAATAAAAGAAAATTACCTTGTGAAGCAGCCCATCTTGAATCACGGAATTACTCAGCTTCTTATAGAGCTCAAACAAGGCTTCCAATTCATTCACAGTAACTGCATAATTCCCCATTTCAAAATCAAAGAACCAAAAGCCAATGCAAGGGGGGAAAATGAACCACGAGAGAGATCAATTACATCGAGATTCGTGAGCAAGACGAGCTAGATCTTTGGTGCGATAGGTATTTTTCTTGAAGCGCGGCCTGTACTCGAAGCAATTGGCCGCAGCAAATATCAAAAACTCAATCAAAGCCGCGAGTGGAAAAAGCGCTGCACATATCTTTTCTCCAAATGTCAAAAAGCTGGATCTCTGCATTCAAATTCAGATAAAAAAAATTACACGAAGAAAAAAGAAATTACGAAGAACTTGAAGGACAAAAAGAGAACATACAGAGGAATTGTCAGAGAAATCCATGGCTGCCTTCTAATACCTGCATGAGAGATGCAGAATATGTCTTTTTGTCAAGGCTTTGGATTGAGACGAGATAAGAAGCAGTCTTTACATGAGAAAATGATGTGATCGATTTGAGTGAAGTTTCGCCCCTTCGTACTTGAGAGGTTCAGGGTCGTTACATTGTTTCCAATCAACTCTGGAATGATTGATGTTGGACATGTGCAGGACAATGGATTAGAGCCGACGATATCATGATAACTTCGCTGCAGTAATCAGAGATTTAGATTGAAGAGAGAGGTAACGAGAAATTTACTCCGTTTTTATCCCTCGTCAATCTGAGTTTTTTTTGCGAATTCAGATTAATTATATTAAAAAATTTCCAATATTAAATATTATTTAAAAAAAAGACAATTACGTGTACGCCTCCATCCTATTACTTATTTTTCAAATAAAATCTTTATATGAATTTTTTCAATTAGATCTTTACCATTATTAGTAACTTTTAAATTAAATTCTCAACACAATTATATATTAAAATATAAAATTTAATGGGATATTCTTAATTCGAAAATTAAATGAATCTCATAAAATTTATTTCTTTTTCACTTAAATATAGAATAAATTATATTTAAAATACGCATATAATATATCATTTATTGTCCTCAAAGTTGATTTAATCTGAAAATTATTAAAATTTTTATTAATAAAATATTAAAATTTTAACATTACTTATGCCTTATTTTCATTATATATGGTATTATTTTCACTTTTATTTCTTTCTTTTTTCTTTTTTAGTTATTTCTAATGTAAGATTTACTTGGTCATAAACCAAAATTCAAGTAGTCAATGTCTTACCCAATTATTAGTAAAGTTTTATCTCTATTTTTTTATTTTTTAAAAAAAACCTAATCCATGGATTTTTTTTTTTTAAAAAAAAAAAGGCAAATGGCTACGGAAGATTAGAATATTACACGCATTAATTTCATGCTCGTAATAGAAAATTATTGATTTCGTGTGAAAAAAAATGTCCTTTTGCCAGTGATGTCTGTGAATTAAATTTAATTTCAATCTCTTTTATAAAATTACATCGATTTTAGTTAATCAATCGATTTCCTATACATTTTTTGTATTTTTTAAAAAGTTATATATATATATATATATATATATATATATATATATATAAATTTATTTAAAGAATACTAAAATTTAATTACAAAAATTGGACAATCAAAGAAGCTCTGCATGCAGAGAGAACATTGCAAATGACTTTTACGCAAAAGATTCCAGAAAAAAAAGTTTTAAACAGAAATTTTTGATTGTATTTTATTTTGGACATTAGATAATATAATGTTTAGTCTATAATTTTTATTTTAAATTAATTTTTAACATGTGAAATTCTAAATTTTTTTTGATATAATTGTTTGAATTTTTTTTATTGTTAACAGAGAAATTATTGGTTAATCCGAAAGAAAAACCCGAAATGATGTACTAATTAAGTGTTAGTAATTTCTAAAAATTGATAATTGGCTTTTTTCCTTAATGAACTAGTTAACTGTTCAGTGAATATCTCTTTTTTTTATTATTAATAATGGGCTAATATTTACTTCCAAAGAGTAAAATGTGATGACGTGGATTACTTATTTTTTTATTAAATATTTTAAATTTTAAATTTAAATATAACATTAAAAAATATTTTATCCTATTTTACAAATTAATTTGGCACAAAATTTGGAGGGCAAATAAATTTAATTACCATGTGCATGCCAATTAAATAGGAGTATTTGATATATCCGAATATCAAGGGATTTTTATTTTTTTTTTACTCTCTAAAATTTAATTATTTATAACTAACGGTTAAATTTTAAGTAATGTAGATTCAATGGTAAGTATTATAATGTATAGTATTGCTAATCATCACCCTCATTGTTAATGTTTTATTTTTTAGATAGACATATTTAAAAATAAAATGTTTATTATTTAATATATTCTAGTAACCACTAAAATGTTTAATTATTTAATAAGCTTTTCAATTAATTTTTTTAAAGCTTTTTAGATTATTCTATAAATTAAAACTAGTATATGATTTATTGGGAGGAAAAGTCCATCTAATTTGGTAAGAAAACAAAAATAATTTGATTAAATAATAATAATAATAATAATAATAAATGTTTTATTGGTTTCCAAGCATTTAGTTTAAGACATCTTATGTTATGCTTAAGAGGTCAATGCTGTATCGAATTAACAATATACTCCATCTGTATAAAAAATGTTTTATTTCCTTTCTCGTGCCAAAAAAAATAATTAACATATTTTTATTAATATATTTATATATTAATAATATAAAAAATAATTTATATTTATTAATTATTAGACACATTATGTAACATATTTTTCTTGTTCTCTATTTTTCCTTATAAAAAAAATATAATGTAAAAAAGCCAATGTGTACTTAAAGAGAACATAATTCAATTTTCGATTATAAATAATTAAAAACTAAATTTTAAAAAAATTTCAAACTAACAAGAAACTGAACTTTTATATGAAGTGAATCAAAGTTTAATAAACCAAATTAAACTAAATTTTTAAATGTCGCATAACATAAAAAATTTTGTCTTAAACAATGTAATATTATAAAATTTTAATTAACTAAATTAAACATAAAAAAAATTAAATTAAAATGATTCAATTTAATTTTTTATTGTAACCAAATCAGGCTAAGATACTAACTATTAAAGTAAAAACTAATACTAAATGCATTGATTTCGTGGCTCCTAATTGCTGCTTGCGTGTAAAAATGGTGTTTGTAACCAATAATGTGCAATTGTAAATAAAATAAATGAAATAATTATTAATTCTGCAATCTCCACCACTGAAAAATGAAAATGGAGTATTTAAGATTTAAATAATGACAATTAATTATACTATCCCGTCAACGACACCACAATTGACGATGTCCGCATTAAATGATGGGGTTTGGCTAATCCTAGATTGACGTATAAAATAATTGAAAAAGCCTTTTGACGATGCTTTATATGATCAGATTTTATAGGACTATTAGATATTCCTATTTAATTAATTTTTATTCTTCTCTATATCTATTTTCATATGCATTTTATTTTTTCATTTCTGACATCAGCTAATGATGTCAGAGGTGACGGATGAGGAGGCAGTCGAGTTAAATCAACAATTATTTAGAGTAAGGTAATGGATACAAATTTTATAATATAAAATTTTTAAATCAGTAATTGATAATAAAATTATCTTTAATTAATTATTATTTCAAAAGTATTACAGATTTTTTTATGACCAATTGATAGTCGGTTATACTTTATTTTTTATTTAGATTATAATACTCATTTTCTTAATCACAAATTATATATGCTTTTAAATTATTTTTTATATTAATAAATAATATATATTAAAATCTTATAAATAATAATTAAAATAGCTATAAGTTAATTTTTGATATAATAAAAAAATATTTTTATGCATATAAAATCATCTTTTAAATTAATTATTGTTTATATTAGATAGCATATTAAAAATTAAATATAAAAATATGTAGTATATAAAGAGGAAATACATTTAATAGTTACTGTTAATAATTTTTTTACCAAATACTATAAATTTTCGCTATCAAGTATCAGTCATCGACTATTGATTATTAGTAACCATTATCTAACTATTAATTATTTCAAATCGCTAAATTAAGTGACTCCTATCATTTTTCTAAAATAATATAATAGAGTATATTGCGGTGTTTTTATTAATATTGTAATTAAAAATTAAATTAGATTCATCAATCAACCAATTTAGTAAGAGAAATTAGGAATACCAATTGGAAAAAGCTTAGCTGCGGAATGGTAAATGATTGATTACTAATAGTCCCAAACGTTGCCGTGTGCATTCTAAATTTGATTTTTTCCCTCGAGAAAATGATTTATCATTTATCCGTGGATATTCACATTCCTCTTGAAATTGCCAGTTACTAATGGAGATTTATTATTATTATTATTATTATTATTATTAGATATTTATTTTGATAAACTTGCAATGATAGAAAAAGGAAACTTGCAATAGTAGAAAAAGGAATTTCATAAATTCAAATGACAAGATGGAATTGGATTTTAAAATTCCGATTTTGATTTTATTCAATCTAGTTCTTTTTTATTATACTATTTTAAGGTAGACACTTTTTTCATGAAAAAGAGGAGAGGAAACTCCGTTCGAATATGTCAATAGGTAAATTTTCTTACCATCATGCTATTTATAAGAGAACTTGTTTAATTGTATTTTTATATATATCGGTAATCAATATTTAGTTTGAATTAAGTGTTCATTCGATACATTAATTCTATCTAATGTATTAACTTTTAATTATTTAATTAAATTATAATATTTTTTTTATTTTTTATCTAACAGCTCTCTTTATATAGTTTGGTATTTAATTATATTGAAATTTAATATGTATAATAGTAGATGCGAAAGAGAAGGAGAAAAGCTTGAACTATCATCATAGAAAGAAGCTAGAGAATGGAAGATTTTTTATGCTGCTCAAATGAAAAATTGAAATTGAGGTTTTCTGTTTTTGTTTTTTTTCCTTGCAAATTAAAATTCAGTTGAAAAATCCAGAAATAATTGATATAATTTATTCAAAATATTAATTATTACGCAGAATTCGGAATAATTTGCCTTCAATAATTTGCATTTTTAGTCAATGGTTCATTTTATAGATATCTTGATATATTGTAAAGAAAAAGACATGATGGCTATCTCTTTTATTAGAAATTACGTGTAGTGTCGCGCTTCATGCAGATTTCGTAATTATTTGTTAAATTTTATCATGTAATGTTAAAATATAAAAATTTTATTTTATAATTAGATAATTATTTATTGAATTAAACTAAAATTTCCATTTCTACTAAAGAAATTTAAATTATATATTTTTTAATAAAATGTCTCATAATAATGTTAGCATTTCAAATAATTACAGCGTTTATAATTTTATATTTTTTTCTCGAAAACTAAAACATTATATTTTTAATTACTACTCAAAAACATACGATAATTACTGCTGATTTTGTTACACCATCTGTCCGATCCGTACATTGGATCTGATAGGAGGAAGCATGAACACAAAACGATATTCAGTTCGTTATTCTAAAATCACTTAAAATTAAAATTTTTTATATAATAAAATATTTATTGACTTGAAAATACATTAACACATCAAAAATCATTTTGGCATGCAAATCGAGGTAAATACTAGGGTCATCGTGTTGAAAATTCGGCAGCAAAATAACTGTATTGAGACATTTTTCTAAATTTTTATCTACTTAAAAACATTTCTATTTACATCCATACATCATCTCCAACTCAAATGAGCCCTCCTGACCCTTCAAATCATAGTAATATCTTAATGAACCTTAGGCTTTAACAATTAACATTCTCACTTGCAATTTATCAATCATCACACAAAGTATGCTAGAAAACAAAATTAAAATCTATCATTAAATTATTTAATACAAAAACCCCACAACAAAATGCAAATTAAACCTAATTCTTCCAAGATCACAAGAGCACACAACTAATAATATATTACATTTACACTATGATTACTATTACAAAATGATTACAAAAATACCCACGCAGGGGTTATCTTCGTGTCTCCTGCTTTCGGAAGCTTTAGCTTTAATATGTTGTTTTGTTACCTACGTATCACAAACAGGCAATGCATTAAACTTTTACTTAGTGGTGTAATCACTTTAACTTGTAAAACGGCATTGTCACACCCTCCGTCCGATCTGTACACGGGACCCGACTGGAGGACACGCGCACGCATAATGATATCCAGTCCATTATCCCAAAATCACTTAAAATTAAAAACTTTTATAGAAGAAAACATTTATTAACTTGAAAATGCATTAACACATCAAAAATCATTTTGACACGCAAATCAAGATAAATATTAGAGTCATCGTGTTAAAATTTCGGCAGCATAACGATTGTATCGAGACACTTTTTTAAATTTTTACTTGCTTAAAAACACTTATATATATCAAATCATACATCTCCAACTCACACGGGTCCTCCTGACCCTCCAAAATACATAAAAAATCACATTTAGCCTCCGGCTCTAAAAATCAATATTCTCACATGCATTTCATGAATTATCAAACACAGCATGCAAAAAAGGGAAATAAAATCCGCAGTTAAATTTTAAATACAAAATCCTGCTGGAAAACGCAGATTAAATTTAATCCCTCCGAGATCACGAGAGCACACAACTAATAATACTATTACAATTACATTATGGCTACTATTACAAAAAAATTACAAAAATACCCACACAGGGGTTATCTTCGTGTCTCTTACTTTCGGAAGCTTCAGCTCTAATCTGTTGTCCTGTTACCTATGCATCGCAAACAATTAATACGCTAAGCTTTCGCTTAGTGGTGTAATTACTTTAACTTGTAAACATGGCAATTAGTAGCATATTATGTATGTTCACAACCAATTCAATTTTTAAAGATTAACCACATGTATTTTCATGAGTTATATTTAATATAAGCCATTCCGAGTTTATCTCCACTTAAATGCCAATTTCAAGGACTTATATGTAACAAACATCATTTTCAGTTCTAAGATCACATTCATGCATTTTTTGTGTCTTATGTTACAACAAGTATATTACAAACATAAACAAAGCATTTCATGGCACGTTTACCTAGGCAAAATATATACATCACATAATCACCATTTAATAGATATAATACTTTACTTGCACATTATCAATATTATTAAGCATCAAATAAGCCATGAATCACAACGATCATGTGATTAGCTATTTTTAGACCATAAGGGACAGTAAATGTTATACCATACTCATATATCACAAAGAGTAATAACATACCTGCTTTCGGTCATAAGTGCCATAAAGCACCTTATAGCTGTCCATATCCGTAATTGAGGTTTATACATAGATAATCACAATAAAAAGTCATACGAATGACAATAATCTTATGCATGCATTTCGAGACAATTTCTAGTCATTCAATCAAATTATGTCCGTAGGTCACTTATTTATGCCAATTTAACATACATTTTAATTATGCCCTTTTAAAGCCAATTTAATAGTTTAGTCGATGCTCATATCCAAAAGACAACTAAACAAGATTGGATAACGGAATTACTTAGGCCCGAAGGTTCTCATACCATAAAGGTAAGTAACTTATGTCCGAAGGCTCTCATGCATATCAGCAAGTAAATCTTAGGTTTGAAGGCTCTCATGCCCGTCAGCACGTAAATTAATTACCCGTAGGTCTCATACCCGTAGGTATGCTAGCAGCCGCTATAATTCTAGTTGATCGGTAAACTTATCCAAACTAGGTTGTCTAACTATATAAGTATCATTAAACATGCAATTTTATGTCAATTTACCCAATTTCACATTTCATTTCATTGTATTAACATAAAAACTATCTTTGGCCTTAATGCACCATTGCATGGCCTTTACATGTACAAATAGCCAACTTAGACCTATTGATATCCATTACACCTGTAAGATCCATTCCTCGAGGAGTAATATCATTGGGATTCTCAACATTACAACATATCATATGCAGACACAATTATCAATGTAAAGGTTCACAATACGCAAATTTTTCATATTTGCCTAAAATTTACCATTTCATGTTTCACCATGCGTGTATCATACACATATATCATTATAGGTCAAAAATCCATTTTAAACACATTGACATGTTACATTCATGCATAACGATGTCATTCATTGATAAAAACACTCGCACGCATATTAGTGCGCTTTACGGTGCAAATAGGCATAATGCCGCTAATTATCATAACAAGGTCTTTTATGGCATTTTAGCACTCAATACATCATTTATACATGATTCAATACTCAAAAATACCATGGACACGCATTTCAAGACATTAACACGAATATGGCATTTTTGAGTTTTTATGCACATAATGCAATTATAGCTAATAATCACATTTTCATAATTTTTATCATATTTGAACACATCAAAACATTACATAAATATGTAATTAACATATCCTAAGTCTTAAATAATTTTTCTAACATTTATTTAAATTTCTATGTATTTATTTATATTTATTTCAATTATGCCAAATTTCACATAATGCATTTAATAAAAATTTAATCAAATTTAAAGTGATTACACTTACTTAACAGAGTCGTATAGGACCCCCGAAGTCAGCTCATGCCTTCTCCTTGCTTTAGAAGGTTCGGGTTGTCGTTTCACCTACGAATTCAAATGAGTATGAAATTCAAAAAATAATATAAAATAATCTAGAGATCGAAAAAATATTTCGAGCCTACATCTGTACTTTATATCATCCTAGGAACACGTGAAAAATAAAATTTCAAAAAAAGAAATCTTGAGAGAGAGAAAGTTATTATTCATCTCGGGTTTCTTTTCAGTTTTTCTTCCGAAATACTTTGCCGTTTCAGACGAAATTGGTGTCCACGAACTTATCTCGGAACGCTTGTCATTTTGAATATAAGCTTGCTTGGTGGGTCTCTCTGAGGAGAGAGAAATCACAAGAGAAAGGAAAATGGAGAGTGGGCGAATCCTAAGGAGACGGGAGGATGGTGGTGGTGTTATGTATATGCGGGGGAGGATGGAATAATTGCCCTTTTATAGTTTTTAAAAATATTATTTTTCTTTACTTCGAAAAATTGTTATAACCGATAAGAAAAT
>CANXYI010568687.1:0-11430 GCA_948208565.1 Hura crepitans
ATTAGGAAATTCAATCTCATTGAATCTTCCTCAAACTCCTTTATGTGTGCGACCCTATTGGTTTCCAAAACAGCTTGGCAATACATAGTGAATTAGAGTCCTAGTCTAATTAGGACTCTATAAATTCAATCTTATTGAATCAATATCAATTCATTAATTGATAAAATCACTTGTATAAAAGTTAAGAGAGGCATATAGCCTATCATGACTACAAAAGTGTTGAAAAGTAAAATGGTTTGACCTAACCCTTCCATATACAGTTACTATGCAATAACCTCCATTTACCATCTTTGACCTCATCTAATTTTGAGTATGGACTTGTGTCAACTCATAGCTTAACTAACTATGTCTAATTAAGCCCTGAACATATTATTATGGTAATTTCACCTTTGTTCCTAAAATGCCTTTTGTGAATCCCATTCACACATGGCACTTTGCTCTAGGTAAAGATTCCTGAATATAGGTTATTCATCAAAACTATAGGATAAACTCCCTACTATAATCTAGGGTGGTGAATCCTTTATTGATTACTACACTATCTTTAAATATGTTATGCCATACCCAAGCACCTCACTATGTATACTTCTTGTTCGAAGGAAAGTTTTAGAGTCAAAGTATGTCACTCCATATTTAAAATAGTTAGTGATCTCAAGTCTAAGGATACTTGCACCACCGATATGATAAGATTCTTTCACTGACATAGATTAAGTATCCATGTAAAGATCTCATGGTGGGTCTCTGATGTACTTGCTTCCCAAGTAAGTATCCACATGTTAACTCTAAGCATCTCTATGCTTATAGCTTATGAGAACTACTGCTTAATCCAATTAATAAGTATAACATGTGCTGATCTCTTCACATTAACAATGCCCTATCTTCTTAATACTATGATCAGGGATATTTAGGTATATCACATTTGCATGCAATAAGAATCTCACATCATGAACACTTTATGATTTCCTTTGCACTGTGATTTTATACCAGGGACTTTATAACATGATTTAAGACATTACAAACAATTATAAGTAATATATAAAAGTATCATGATGTAAAGAGAAATGCCTTATAGTATCATTTCATAAGGTTTATATACATGAATACTACCCTATTATATGAGCTCTAGGGCATACTTCTAACATTATCAAGAATAAGTATCCTTTGCCATAGATTAATGATCTTTTTTATCAATTAAAAGGTGCAGTAGTATTCTCTAAGATTGATTTGAGATCTGGTTATTATCAGTTTAGAGTAAAGCAGTCTGATGTAGCAAAGATATCATTTAGAACGTGATATGGCCATTATGATTTTTTGGTAATGTTATTTAGGCTTACTAATGCTCTAATAGCTTTTATGGATTTAATTAATAGAATTTTTAGACTGTACTTAGATTAGTTTGTCGTTGTCTTTATTAATGATATTTTGGTTTATTCTAACAACAGAGAGGAATATGAACATTATTTGAAGATAGTTTTATAGATTTTGAGGAAATAAAAGCTTTATGCCAAACTTAGTATGTATGAGTTTTGGCTTAATGAGGTCTCTTTTTGGGCCATATTGCTTCTGTTGAGGGGATTATAATTGATCATAGTAAGATAGAAGTTATTATCAGATGGAAGCCACCAAGCAACACCACTAAGATTAGGAGTTTCCTTGGATTGGCTAGTTATTATAGACATTCTGTCAAGGGGTTTTCCTTAATGGCAGCACCTATGACTCGCCTATTAAGAAAAGATGTCAAGTACATCTAGGATGACAAGTGTCAGGAGAGCTTTAATAAGCTTAAGGCAATGTTAATAGAAGCTCCAATTTTAGTACAACCAATTTCTAGGAAGGACTTTATCATTTATAGTAATACTTCACATAATGGGTTG
The DNA here is from genome assembly GCA_948208565.1 of Hura crepitans. Lineage (NCBI taxonomy): Eukaryota > Viridiplantae > Streptophyta > Magnoliopsida > Malpighiales > Euphorbiaceae > Hura > Hura crepitans. Next base: position 1,872 of record CANXYI010568687.1, read on the forward strand.
AGGTGTGTTCTGATGCAAGAAGGCAAGGTGGTTGCCTATGCTTCTAGACAGTTGAAACCGCATGAGAAGAACTACCTTACTCATGATTTGGAGTTAGCAATAATAGTATTTGTATTAAAGATATGGAGATATTATCTTTAGAGTGAGAGATGTTACATATACATGGATCATAAGAGTTTGAAGTATCTACCAACACAAAAGGAGTTGAATTGGAGATAGAGGCGATGGATGGAATTGATAAAAATATTATAATTGTATAATTGATTATCATCCTGGCAAAGCCAATGTAATGGTTGATGCTTTAAGCAAAAAATTCCTAGTAACCTGAAAGCTATGAATTTCATATTATGCTTTATTGGTAGAGCTACAAGTCAAGTCAAGTCAAGTCAGCTACAACAACTTAAAGACTGGTAGAAGGATGATCATAGATTAATGAGTGTGATAAGTGTAATTCAAGAGGGGAAGCCCACTGAGTATGAAATAAAGAGTGATGGATGTCTGTATTATCACAATAGAATCTGTGTTCTAGATATTGTAGAATTGAAGAAACAGATTTTAGATGAGGCACACAATGTTTTTTATGTTATTCATCTTAGTAGCATCAAGATGTATCAAGATTTAAAGATGTCATATTGGTGGCTTGTTATAAAGGGAGATATATCAGAATATATGACTAAGTGCCTCATTTGTTAACAGGTGAAAGCAAAATTGCAGGTTCCATTTGGTTTGCTACATCCTATAGCAATTCCAGAATGGAAATGGGATAGAGTCACTATGGAATTTATAGTTGGTTTGCCAATGACAAGAAATAAGCATTATTCAGTATGGGTTGTGGTGGATTGTCTAACTAGGATAGCTCATTTTATACCAGTGAGGATATATTATTTAATAGAGAAGCTTGTAGAATTATATATAGATGAAATAGTCAAATTACATAGAGCGCCATCTTCGATCATATCAGATCGGGACCTACGGTTTACTTTAAGGTTTTGGAAGAAACTTCACAATGCCTTGGATAATTAATTAAGTTTCAATGTAATATTCCATCCATAGACTGATGGATAGTCAGAAAGAGTGATTCAGTTAATCGTGTGATACTTGAGTGATTTGATGTTGGGATTTATATTATATAATGTTTTGCTTATGTTGAAGCATCTTTAATAAGTGCTTGAAGATATTTAAATAAATTGTGCCATTCAATTTAAAGGTAGTTGTGATCATTATCTGTCATTGGTAGAATTTGCCTACAACAACAGTCATTAAGCAAGTTTAGGAATGGCTCCTTATGAGGCGTTATATGGAAGGAAGTGCAGAAATCCTTTATGCTGGAGTGAGCTCAATGAAACTAAGCTTATGGGATCAGACTTAATCAAAGATGTTAAAGAGAAGGTGAAGATCATCAAGGATCAATTGAAAGCAGCTTATGAAGAAGAACATATTAGTATCCTGTCTAGAGAAGTCAAGGAGTTCAGAAATAAAAAAGCTCCATTGGTGATGGTTGCTTAGAAGCATTATAGAATGGAAGAAGTGACTTAGGAGTCAAAAACTCAGATGTGCGAGCAATATCCACATCTATTTGAACTAGGTAATGTTGCATACCACATTTATTTTAAGAAGGGAAGTAATATAATGACTCGAAAATCTCAGTTTTATGAATAATACTTTCTCGGAATGAATAGTGCTTCCAAGACTTAGGGTGCACTGAAATTACTAGTTGAAACTATTAGTCATAAAATAATTTTGGACAAATTTTGCAATCAATCAGAGTTTATTTGATTGCTTAAAAATGGTAAGAAAGTTTTTGCTTCAGTGTTTTATGAATAGTTACCAATGCAAAGTTTAACGATAAATAATTTTCAAAGTTGCTTAGAAAATTCTAAAACCTATACAATCTGATACTCAAAAATTCCAATGAGTCTAATGGCACTAGAATCAAAATTTTTGGAGGTTAGGAATTATTTTAATTGAATTTTGGGACATATAAAATTGGCATTTTAAGTCGGTTTCTTTTGATTTTTGAGCCCTAATTTTTAAAGTATGTAGAGAAATAATTAAACTAATTTTGAGAAGTAGAATGGGAGAAAAAGAAGTTAAAATGGGAGAGAAAAAAAATTTATGAATGCAATAAAAAATAATTTTTCATACCTATAAATAGCCTTTTCAAGTTTGACTTTTGGTCAAACAAGCAAACAAATCCCTCACCTCTCATCCTCTCAAACTCGACGGTAAGAGAGGGAGGATTTTCTTCAATTTCTTCTCTTAATCTTCCATTTCGAAGCCAATCTCAAAAATCCAACCATAAAAACAACTCTTCTAAAGACTCTAGATGCATAAATAGAAGGTTTTTTGAAGAAAAATGGAGTTAAAACTCAAGATTTTGGGTTGGATGAATAGTGATAATTTTTTGATTGGGTAAGATTTTTAAGAAATTGATATTTTCCCCTTATTTAGTAGGTGCCTAAGAGTTAAAAAAATGTGGCCTTTTGAATTTTTTTGATATCGTATAATTTTATACAATTTTTCTGAAATCAAATATGTAATCGACAATTACTGAAACATAGTGGGGACGTGATAAGGGCAAGGCGAAGGTTTAGATGGTCCTTGTAGGGTATTTTGAGCATGCTAGATATGTGTAATCGACCTAATTATTATAATTAAGACATGCTTCCATTTATACATAATGTATGTAGTTATGTATATGTTTGTATAAATGCATTATTGTTAGAAAAATGGAGAATTTAATTATGTATGGTCATAAATTATGTATGTATGAAGAATGATGGAAGAAAAGATGACATTAGTGCATGTGCATGTGTGGCCAAATGGCCTAATATGTGTTAAAGTGGTTGAATTACGCTGTTTAGGTACAATTGATATTTGAATCACAATTACAGAAATGAAATGATATAATTAAGCAAGAAGAATAATAAAGAACTTAGCATGTAATCATAATAAAAAGAGAAGGAGGTCAAACGGCCTTGATATGTAATTATATGTGTGACGATTATATATATACAGGTAAAATTTATGTCCTGATGTTGGCAAATGATGGATGATAAAGGTTTAATTATAAGATGAAATAGTTTAATACAATATTGTGTTAAGTAAAGCTAGAAGTGAGTGCTTATGACTTCTGGCCTATTGATTATTGGATAGCAAAAAGTTGTAGATTGTGAAAAATACATAATAAACATGAGTTAGGACCTATGATTGATTATAAATATGTGAATAATGAGATGGTGTAACATGTATGATATTTACATATAAGAGTTGTCAAAATTTTATGTATAACCTATATACAAAAAAGGCATGATTTTATGCTTCATATGAATTTAATGTGATTATAAAGTTAATAGTATTTCTAGAGTAAGTAGTTATAAAATGAAAATATGACTTAGAATTTTTAAATAAGGTTGGTGTCAAAAAGACCTACTTACTTTTGTTAGATGAATATATCTAAAACGGGAATCTGTAATTGATAGCATTTATTTACATGTGAAAGATGAATATTCTAACACAAAAATGTGCATAAAAGTGTAATATGGAAATGCAAGGCATATGTAAATAATTAAGGCACATGTTTTGGTGCTTATATGTCAAAGTAAGGGAATTAAATAATATTCCTGGTTATGTTAAAGTGACATGATAATAGTATTAAAATGAATAATTGTAATGTTAAGTTATTCTAATGAAATATAAAAATAGCCCATATGAGTAACAACCTAGAGGTGGATAGGTTGACCAGTCAATTAGGAATAGATAGCAGCTTCTAGGCATGTTGGTGCTTGATGTTGGTTACGAGTCCACTCATAGTTTGACCCAAAAACTTGTCTCGATGATTCTACATTTTCTATGCAGGTGCAGCCGCCACTTAAGTCCCACAGGGCCACTACATAGGTCTACGCTGGTACAGTAGCTGTTTAGGTCTTATGGGGCCACTCACGAAATGATCCCATTATCATTAGGTTTTTAGTGTTCTCATAAATATGGGCAGCGTACAAATAAATATATTATTTACACTTAATTAGTGTAAACTTAATAAGTTATATACACTGATACAATTTTAAATAATATGTATAATGAATATTAATGGAATAAAACATTAATATTGTTTATGCTTATAAGTGGTTATAAAAATGCTTATGAAAAATATATGTATTATTTACCTTATTTATGAATCATAAATGGTATGTATATCTAATGTAAAGTGTCTAAATATTATGATACTTTTGAGTATGTAAATTTTCTCTTAATAAATGGCGTATACATATATGACATGAATTATGTATTAAATGTTATAATATTTTCTAGCAATAATATATGTATTTTTTTAGAATACATATGCATAAATAAATATATGAAATAATTATTTTGATTACACCACTAAGCAATTTGCTTAGTGTGTCATTTTGTTTGCGATGCGTAGGTAAGAAGAACAATTCACCCACACCTCAGGATATCTAAACAAGTAAGAGGAGACTTTGCTTTTTGGTATATTTTGATAATGTACATAAATTATGCAATGTATAGACTATAGAAAGGTGCACTCTTATGTTGGTTATGTATAGTTTTGGGCCTAAGCCATAATATGTAATATTTTGTAATTCTGTAAATGGGTTTTTATCTATAAACCTAAAATGTTTTTAAGTTGATTATTCAGGTTTGACATCTCTTTCTAAGGTTGAGATTGTGTTATTGTATGGATGATATTGGAGTAATCAGGAGGATCATGGAGTAGCGAAAATGTATGAGAAAGATTATAGAAGTGTTTTTCTTGTCACAGGTTACAGTTCAAAAATTTTGGATAGTGCTCGATACAGCCGTTATGCTGCCGAAATTTTGACACAAGAATACCTAAGTTTTGGACATGTAACTTAGTTTTAAAATGATTTTTGGAAAGGAAAAAAAATTTATATGGATTCACATAATGTGAATGATGAAATATTAATATTATATTGAAGTATAAGTTGAGATTAGATAACATGTTATATAGCACACCTTAGTTAGGTACGGCGATCGACCGGTGACCGAACTGGGTAAGGAGTGTCACAAATCAAATAGAAATGACTTAAGATTCCTTTAATTTTCTTCTCATCTTTCATGACTTAAGAGGTAAGAATTAGGTTGAGTTTTTGGTTATTTTGGTTTAACCGACCTTAAAAAGGAAGGGATGTAAACAATATGCCATAAATGATAGAGATTGTTATAGACCAGCTTATTGATTCATTAGCAAAGTAAAATAGTTCATCGATATCAATTTTCAAAAGGATTAACTATTAATAACTCTATTAACACTGATTAACTAATCTTTCAATTTAAGTTTTTTAGTTCAGTTAATTAATAATTTTTTTATTAGCCATTAGAAATTTTTTGAAACAAAAATTCAAACCAAATATAATACTTACAAATAAAAAAAATAAAAAAATCATAATATTCTCATAACCAATTACAAAAATTGACTATATTTAATATGAAACTAAAAACAACGTGTTAATAACACATATCAATAAATATATAATTGCAACAAAAAGATAATTTTAATATTTATTTAGTAAAACAATGCATTATTATACTTTAAAGTGTAATATATTACAAAAATCTAGATTTTGGGCCTATAATGATAGACAAAAACAAGCCCAAGCAATTAGATGAAGTAGCCATAAGCCTAATTTGCATGAACTAACCAGATAACTAGTTTGCACAGACGTATTTGCCTAAAGTCCATATGAACTAAACAATAGCCAACCCAAATGAACTGAGCCCAAAGCTCATAGTCCACCCGAACCTTTCAACCCTAAGGTCCACGTGGAAATCTTTCCTCAAAATAGGTCCATATAGACCTTATTCCAAAGAGCTTCAAGGATATTTAGTTTTCCTAATAGGATTTTGATTCTTAATTTGACGAGACTTCCTATTTAGCTTAATAGAAGTCCTTACCAGAAACCTAATAACCCCTTTTATGAACTTATTTTGATAAGACCAATTACATGAATTAACCTAAAAAATCTTAATCATGGAAGCAATTCTACAAGTCCAAAACCTTCACATAAAATCCTTTATTTTCTACTAAACACAACCTTTGTCTTAATGCTTGGAGGTTAATCGGCAGGTAAGATCTAAGGCCATCTTTTTTGTTATTTTTTATTACTTTTTTATGCTTTATCAATCGAGGATCTCTCATAATAAATTGACATGTGAAACAATTCATTGCAATCTCCACATCAATTATAGGAGTAAGTTAATGTTTATACACTATTTTATTCAAGTTTTAATCATTTATAGAAAAATTAGAATCACACTACATCCTAAAATTGACAATTAGCCTATATGAACCTCCTTTCAAGAGGAATAAGGTCCGTACAGACATTTTAATTGAATATGTGTTTCATATGTGGTTTATACAAACCTATTTGTAATTAAAGTACCATTATGTTATTTAATTCGTCATTCATTCTAATGATGATTTTAACATGTATAAATATTGTTAATGCCTACTTTGGTGATGTTTATGTTTATTTGCATGTCATTAATGCATTTTATTGTCATCCGATTACATGTTGTTTTTAGGTCCTCACAAACCTCTGTTTGTATTGCTAATCACATTGTTTGAGTTTTACAAATTTTGGATCATCTAAGCTAGGAAAGAAGTCCACACAAACCTATTTCGGAGCTATATATGGTCAACACGGACTTGAAATTAGGAGGCCAAGACTGAATTGAATGTATTTTATTTCTTTCATTCTTTGCCTATGTTATGCATTTTTATTTTGTTTCTATTGTAATATTTGGCTCATTTACAATTATTTTACATGTAAATTAATATCTCACATTGATGGTTTTTCTAAATAATAAATTGATGTTTTCTAATAAAATGAATTTTGATTTTTCATTAACAAAAGTTGCTATAAAAATGTATTTTAATAAATGTCAATCTCCTAGAGATAGAAGTTGGGTAATTACTGCTAATTCCTATAGAATTATGGGTAATTGTAAGGTCACTTTACAAATAACGAATAACCTATTTTATGGATGTACAATACTTCCTATAATTTATGTTTAATATTTGATGCATGCTTTAATTATTGCAATTTATTTTTCCTTGCGTGCAAAGATGACATAGATGTTATTAATTTAAATACTTACTTGTATGATACGAGACTAATAAACATTAAGATGTAAAAGAAGTATATTATTGAGGCATAAATAAGATTTGATTTCAAACCTTTTTTAAGCAAAAGCTCATTAGATCTTGGTGTAGAGTTAAGTGGCAACTCCAACACCACCACCTCATCCCTTAGTTTCTATGGTGGCAACTCCACTGGAGACTAAGAATTAAATCCAAAAGTGCCTAAATAATATGCCTTCTAAATATTCTAATTTTTAGTAGTCCCATGCATTTCATACTATATAAATTGTGTCCCTTTTACCCTCTATGGTGTTGCAAACTATGACCCATTTTTCACTTAAATTTGGTGAAATGCTAACATATCTATCACTCACAAGCCTTGTACCTTTGGGTAAATCAAACAGTGAACTAATCAGTCACTATTACCATTGATTGTAATGACTTGATAATAGGGAACCCCTGCTTATGGGAACCTTAAGCCTTTCAGACTAAACCATAAAGCCCATATAGTTAAGCATAACAACTTCCCCTAGGTTATATGACCTTAATTGTATGCAATTGCATAATGAATGTATTATGGGCCTATTACACTCATTTAAAGTGGCACCAAACCCATTGTCTAAAATGAGCCTAGCTTACTCCAAATAAGACTAAATGTTATAGGCCATTATTCTTGCATGTGCTTTCAATATGAGAGGTCATTGAGCCTAATTTGGCCTATGTTCGAAATATGTATCCCACATTCATGCATAGGTAAGCCTATCTAAGAAAGATCGCTAAGACCACATGTGTGGGAGTGATAAGGTTGGAAGGCTTATTGGTTGTGCTTGTCATAGTACATGCTAACATGTATCTTTCTTGTTTTTATGTACGCATGTATAACATTGTAAGTTGACATCATGTAAAAATTATAGACACCTATCATTCTTATCCATACATGCATACAGTGTATGTTATAGGTTGACATCTTATAAAGGTTTGTTAACTTCTTATCCATGCATAGCATATACCTCATATATCTTTATACTTAAAACCATGCATACTAAGCTTACATGGCATTTTAGGCATAGGTGCATCATATATTGACATAAATCACACTAATCCCTACTATTTTCATAGGCTATACATGCATTTAGTGTCATATCTGCCATATATCCATACATTAACATGACATGCATCTTGCATTACACATCATCTTATATATATGTACGTGCACCATATTAGTTTGCACTCTTATGCATACTATATCATCCTACCTATGATTAAGCATGCATCATCATAAAAATTTTGATAAGTTTATACATACTTTAACTAGGCATACACAACATGCATCACTAGGATCATTCTAGAAATGAGTACATTACATATCTATCACGCATCACTATTGTCCATACATGTCATTCTTGTACATCTAATACTAAGAAGTTAATAACCTATTATGCACATATCAAGCATACATAATGTATGCTACCTAGGTATTTCATCATGCATTCTCACACTTGCATTAGAGTCTTACTATCAACCAAGCATACATGACATTACACTTCTATCATGAATCATACATACCCACCATGGTATCACACATATACACAACTCATAACATATATCGGCATGCATCCTGTAATTGTCCATACATTGATTCTCATCTATCATGCAACATCTTACATTATTAGCTAACATCTTATAGAAATTTATCACATTTATCTCATGCATCACATCGTATACGTTACGTAAGCCTAAGAACATCATGTACACATCATGCATTATATATTCCCTTTTCATTCCCGTGCATTCATTAGAGTCTCACTATCAATTAGGCGTAGATAGCATACATATGGCATATATACAAAGTGCATTCATGCACATTCATACTCACATACATAGATCACACATACGCGCACGTAGGTATCAATATTGTATATAAGCACACTTGCATACACATACACCTTTATACGAGCATGACATATACAAACACTCGCATGAACATTGTATTATAATATCACACATTTGGCATCTATAGGAATATATACATATGTGCACCAAACACAAACATACATTTGTTCTTCCTCTGTTGATGTATACACATTCCAACCATGCAAAGTTCATACATGACACACACCTACATGCTTTCATTTTAAAAAGGATTACCTATTATCACGATCATGCACATAGTTCCCTAAGCATGAATCAGTGCATTCATCAGCATACTTTTTCATCCATGTACTAGTCAATGTTCATACAAACTCATACACATACACGTTAACATATCCATCATACATATACAATCAAGTAGATATACATGCGCATGCAAGACTCAATACACATAAAGAGTGTAACGCACGAAAATTTGAATCATATAAATAGTGTATTTTGGGCCCGAGTGATATTCCTCGGGGTGCGAATCATCAATTTGAGTCCGTTGACTGGCATATT
>CANXYI010568729.1:0-14747 GCA_948208565.1 Hura crepitans
CATTGTCGCCTTTGCAATATAAATGAAAAATGCATGACTAAGTTACACATAATAGCTAGTTTAGATCATTTGATTATGAATTATATGATACATATGAGTCTTTTTTATTAAGTAAGATGACAAAATCACCTTTTTCTAGAAAAGGGTGAGTGAGCAATTGAGTTACTGGAACTCATACTTATAGATGTAAGCCGTCCAATGACAACACATGCATATGGAGGTTTCTTATAATTCATTACCTTTATTGATAATTAATCATTATATGGCTATTTGTACTTGATGAAATACAAGTTAGAAGCCTTTGAAAAGTTCAAAGAATTTAGAAATCAAGTTGAGAAATAACTTGGGAAGAGTATTAAAAATCTTTTGTTTGATTAAGGTGGTGAATACTTAAGTTAAGAATTTTAAGGTTTATAGAGAGATAATGGTATACGATCTCAATGGACTCCTTCATATAAACCTCTACCTAATAGTGTATCTGAAAGGAAAAATCAAACTTTATTAGATATAGTTTAATCTATAATGAGTCTTATAGACTTACCTAAGTCTTTTCTAGGGGTATACACTACAAATTGATGTTTATATTTTAAATAGAGTTCTATCAAAGTCAGTTGATATTACACTATATGAGATATGGTATCATAAGAAACATATTCTTTCACATATCATGGTATAGGGATGCCCTACATGTGTGAAGATAAAAATTTCAGATAAGCTTGAGGCTAATTTTAACTGATGCTTATTTGTGGGGTATTCAAAGAAAACTTTAGGATACTACTTCTTTCATCCTTTGGAACAAAAGTTGTTTGGTTTCAAAGCATGCAATCTTTTTAGTGAAAGAGTTCTCATGAAAGACAATGGTAATAAAATTGAACTTGATGATGTTCAAGATCCACAAATTGAAGCAAATCAACTGACTGATCCCAATTCTATTACTCATAGTGATGAGGTAATAGATAAACCTATGGAAACATAAGTTCCTAAACAATATTCTAAGGTCAGGACTATTCTTAAGAGATATGGATTTCTTGTGGACTAGGACAAGGAAGTGACTATAGTAGAAGACCATGAGCCTACTAGTTTTGAAGAGGTTCTAAAGAGTTTAGAATCACACTCATAGCTTTAAGCCTTAAAATTCAAAATTGATTCCATGCATCATAACTAGGTAAGAACCTTGGTTAATCCACCTGAAAGGATAAAACCCATTAGCTGTAAATAGGTCTTTAAGAAGAAGACTGACATGAAAGGTAATGTGATTACCAATAAAGCTCGATTGGTAGTAAAAGGCTATGGTCAAATACAAGGAATTAACTTTGATTAAATACTTTCTCCAGTTGTAATACTTAAATCCATTTCAAATTATGCTTGCCACTACTACTCATTATGATTATGAGATCAGGCAAATGGATGTCCAAATGGCTTTCTTTGATGGAAAATTATTATAGAAAGTGTACTTGACACAACCTGAAAGTTTTACATTCAAATATGACAATCAAGTTTGCAAGCCTTAAAGATCTATTTATGGATTGAAGGAAGCATCCAATAACTGCAACATCCATTTGGATGAGACAGTCAAAGAGTTTAGTTTCTCTTAAATTATGGATAAACTATGTATTTACAAGAAGGTTAATAGGAGTGCAATCATTTATCTTGTGTTATATGTAAATGACATACTACTAATTGGAAATGACATCATTATCCTACAGTCAGTCATGATTTAGTTGAGTAAACAATTCTCTATGAAAGACCTTGAAGAAGCAACTTACATCTTAGGGATTAAGATTTATATAGATAAATCCATAAGGTTGCTTAGTCTTTCACAGTCTACGTACATGATAAAATGCTAAAGAGATTTAGCATGGATCTCTCTAAGAAAGGTAATATTCCTATGATGTATAGAAAACACCTTTCTAAATCTATGTCTCCTAGGATACATAAGGAGAGAGAGCATCATAATAGGATCCCCTATGCTTTAGTTATAAGATCTATCATATATGCAATGTTATGTAACCTAATGTAGCATTTGCTCTGAGTGTCATGAGCAGATTCTAATCCAATTATAAAGAGGAACATTAGGTTGCTATCAAGAATATTCTTAACTACTTAAGGAGGACTAAAGGTCTATTCTTGATATATGGAGAAGGAGATCTACAAGTTAACAGGTATACTAATGCTAGCTTTCAATATGATAATGATAACTATAAATCTCAAATGTAGATACATAAATATTGTGTATCAAGGAGCAATTATTTGAAAGAGTTTCAAACAAGATAGGACTGTGGATTTTGCCACTGAAGCAAAATACATAGTAGCTTTCCATACTGCTAAGAAAGCCGTTTAGATTGGTAAGTTCAATATGGAACTTAAGAGTGGTTCTAAGTATTGTTGATCTAGTGCCATATTATTGTGATAATAATAAGGCTATTGAAAAAGCTCATGAACCAAGGTCTCATCAATAATCCAAACATGTTCTTCAGTGCTACCATCTGATTAGAGAGATTGTTGGTAGATAAGAAGTGTAAATTGAAAGGGTTCCTAAAGATTAAAACACAACTCATCCTCTTACAAAGGCACTATAATAAGGAACATTTGTTTAATATGTAAATGCAATGGACATTAAATATATGGGTGATTTGCTCTAGTGTAAGTGGAAAAATTGTTAGATGTATGCCTTAGAGCTCATGTATTATGGTTGTATTCATGTATTCAAATCATGTGAGTTTATATTATAAGGCATTTCTTTTTTATATCTTGGTACTTTTATACATATTTTCATGATATGAGATTCTTATTGGATGCAAATGTGATATTTCATAATATCCCTGATCATAGTATGAATAAGATGGGATATTGTTAATGTGAATAGATCATCACATGTTATGCCTTGACTTTCGATCTGATTTACTCACACATAGAATGAGAATTAAAGAGAACCATGGAGAATGAAATTGATGTATGGATTGAGTAGAGTCAGGTGGTATGAATAATAGAGTGAAAGTCCATTAAGGGTCATAAATGTCATTTTCTAATTTATGAATGGTAATTCTAAAAAAGGTTGATTTAAGGCTCAATAAAAGGTGGAAACTTATATAGAAAAGTGAGAAATATGAAAATAACATGAGAGAAAATGCAAAAATGTGAAAAGAAAGAGGTTCGATACCTGATCTCGATGAATAGTAACACTAGGCTATGAATAGTACCATTCGAGCTCAAGTGAGATTTTTGTACTAAAATAAATATTAATTAAAAGATAATGTGTGATGAAATTTGGGAACCATTTCAGGTTATATAAGTGGTTAAATAAGCAAAAAGAAGTTTGAAATGCAGTGTTCTAGTGAATAGTAATCTAGTTTTAGCTGAATGAATAATTATCTGAATTGAGCTTAAAAAAATCTAAAAATAGCACAACTTTATGGTAAAAATATCTACTAAGGTTCAAAATTTTTTACCAAGGGAAATAATTTATTTAAGATTGTTAAAAAAGGTGATTTATTGGTTTAGTGGATTCTACTTAGTCAAAAATTTTGAAATTCGATGGAGGTACTAATTAAAGTATTTTCGAATTTTTTGTAATAAGAATGGAGTTTTTTGAAGCCTCTATAAATAAAATTGAATTTTTATGCACTAAAATACCATTAAAATACTCCTAACCATTGGATTTTAAGTGAATTGATTTGGCCATTGAAGTGGGGCATAAAAAGGGTGAAAATATCTAGATTTTATGTAGAGAATTCTTAGCATCATCCTCCTCTCCCACCCCTCAAACTCAGAATTTTTCTTCTCCCATAATAATATGGTCTTTTCTCTCTCCTCTCCTAAAAAATACACCTATAAACCTAAACCAAAGGTGTAGAATTCATCTCACACCTTCCTATAACCTAAAAATGATGAAAAACAAGCCAAAACAAAGAAGATTTGGAGAATTTCAAGTATGGAAATATATGGAGTCTTAAATTCCATATGATGCTAAGTTGGATTTTTTGAAGTTTTATTAATTTTTTAGGCTATTTTAGGAGCCAAAATAATTGATTCTAGTGTTGGTTTGGAATTTTGAGCAAGTATGAATTTTTCTAATAAAAATTACATTATATTTATAGTGAATTTTAGTGGTGAGCATGGGATAAGCAAATCAATAGTGTGGAAGACAATTTTGGAGGCAAATGAACTCATGAGTAAGTGTATTCAATGAAATATATGCTTATTTGTGTGATTAATGAATTTCAAGTATATGTGTGTGCACGTGTGTGTGTGTATAGAAATAGCATGGTTATGTAATTATGTTATCTTTAATACATGGTTAAGGCACGATTAAGTGATATGAATATGTATAAGATGATTTATCTAGTTGGTTTGTTAATATAGAGAGATTGAATAAGTTGAACATATATGGTTATATGGAATTTAGTTTATGTAATTGATGAAATGGTTGAATATATGTGTGTTATTATGAATATTGTAAGAAAATAATGGGATATAATGAATAAAAGTAAGAAAAAATAAAAATGAGAGAGAGAGAGAGAGAGTATTTTGATTATGTTGTTAACACAATAAATTTTGTGAAGTATGATATAAAGAAAGTATATGACTATGTAAAAAGGTTTAGGTTAGTAGAAATTATGAAATATGTATGTAAAGGTTTAAATTAAGTGTTAATTACTATATTAAATTTTATGGTAAAAAATGGTAACTCACTTATCCTCTGAACCTTAATTATATACACTCCGAGGCTATCTGGAAGTTCTGATTACCTGTGCACCCAAAATTGGTATGCTGAGTATATAATACTCAGTGGTGAACTCAAATGTTTAAATCGTTTTGTATAAATTATCATGCACTTCAACAAGAGTAGAATTCATTTATTCAGCCAGATTATTATATCATCAGTTAAGAATACATTTTTCAAAATGACCACACCACTCTTCTTGTATAATTATTAGTCACATGTTAGATACTATCTTAAAATTCCTCAATTTAAGAATATTTGCCATTATCAGTGACAATACCCTTTTTGACTCAAGTTACTAAGCCAATAGTTAGCTATTTCTACAAAATGACTAAAATACCCCTGCTCTTGCCCTTAACCAATTTGTTGCTTATGTAGCCATTTACAATGAATATATTATAAAACTAGGACACTACCAAGTATAATATTCTAGTTACTTAATTTATCAAGTTGGTACGTGTTATATATATAAAATTACCAATTTGCCCTTATACTTATTCATGTCAGTAAGTCAAACATTTAATTATTATAACTCAAGAAATTCATGTATATCACCTATTATTACTGATAGAAAGCATAAATCACACTAATCATATTAATAAACACTGCATATGTAAAATTACTAAAGTGCCCCTACAAGCATATGGTCCAATTATTCAGGTGATTATGTCATACCATGCCATGTATCATATTCCAATATTACAGATAATTTATATTTTTCTTATTTAATTTATCTTAGATGGCCCGTTTAAAAAGATGACACTAACATACACTGGACCTAGAGGGAATAAAAAAAATCGTACAGTGATACTGCCACACCAGCCTAATCAAGTAAATGTCCACAACCAAGTCTAACTGTCTGACTAGTGCAGTGGTCCTCCAGTACCTACGACACTACATCGGCAAAGATCAAGTAAATGTCCATAGCTAAGTCTAACTGTCCGACTAGTGTAGTGGTCTTACGGGACCTATACCATTACACGAGCAAAGATCAAGTAAATGTCCACAACCAAGTTTGACTATCCAACTAGTGCAGTGGTCTTACGGGACCTACGCAGAGTGGTCCTATGGGACTTGTGCCGTTGCACCAGCAAATATAAGTAAATGTCCTCAACCAAGTCAGACTGTCCGACTAGTGTAGTAATCCCGTGGGACCTACACTACTGCACTATCAAAGATCAAGTAAAACTATATAAAGATTAAAAATGCCATAAACTGGTCTGCCTAGCAGACTGATCTATTTAACTAGAAAATGTAGTGACCCTCTAAGACTTACGTCACTGCACTGGCAAAAATTAATAACTAGCATGAGGTGGCAAAAGAGGAAAGTTGTCTATCCAATAGACTAGTACAGTGGCCCTAATATAGACCTAGGTCATTGTACTGGCTCTATCTGAAAAGTAGACAGTGTAGCAATGGCTAAAATCCCTAAGTTAACCAGTCAACCCATCCAGTGGGTGTCTATCTAATGGGCCAAGCAACTCAATTTATGTTTATTTCTTTACTGATTAACCTCTTATTCTTAACCCAAAAATAGATAGTTATAAATTTTATCACACAATTAAATTTTTCCCCATTCTAGTATGGCCATAATTAGGTTGTACCCGGTAAATTCTCATAAGAATTTTCAAGTATTAGAATAGCCAAAAATTAAGGTATATTATGCTTGAATTTATTCGATAATTATTTCCCAATTATTTGTCATTTACTGTCTAATGGTATTTTTGGTTCAAGTAATGGTCAATAGGACAGTTATAAGTTATTATGGCTAGTTTTCAATAGGATTTTCTAGGTTCATTTCTGAGCCTTTTTAGTGTAGTCTTCACCATTATTTTCACAATGTTCATCGGCCCTAAGCCACATAATCATTAGGCCACTTCTAAGGCCAAAACATAGGCATAAAGCCACCATACAAAATCACAATTTTATAGCCCTAATAGGCACCAAGTGTAGGCATATTACTTACTTACAAGCCATAGCCCTTAAAGGCAAATTATAAGCCACTTACCCTGTCTTAGTCAAGTACCATTTCATTTTACATGCTAGTTCTTAGTTACACTACATGCCATTTTAATTATGTATATTCATCTATTTTCATGCCAATCAAATTAGGCTAAACATACTCATACTATTATGCCTTATCATGCACACATTTTACACATTTGTTATCAACCTTTTCATCCCATTTCCATTCACAAACATCTATGTTGTTAAGATTATTCCATATTCAAGTCTAATTAGAATAAAATAAATTTAACCATTATAAGTCCAATACATTAAGCTTCAAAGCATTGATCCATTTCAAGCAAAATAGCCAAACTTACTTACCACTTTCCTTACCAATAGTTTCGATTAGTATGGTAAATAACCCCAAATCAAGCATTCCATTCACCTTATTTATACAATCAAATGCCTTTACATAACCACAACACATACACACATATAAGTGCACTTTCATGCTATTCTAGGCGAATTATCCAACCATATGCCTTGGCTATTGCTCAAATCACATTCACACATATTGAAACCAAACCATTTCCTTGCTAAGTCCACATTATACATAAATTAACACAAATATACACACTAATCTAACTTGATAATTATTGGACCATGCTTAATCACATGCCAAACCAAATAGTTATAGACATACAACTTCTATACCAATACCACAAATAATAAACATTCTTCTCTAAAACCTTAATTAAGCAAGTTTGACATTAATAGTCTATGTTAAGCTCTTGAATTCTTGGTATTAACATGTTAAGTGTGCTCTAATCCATAAAACTACAAGGTTATTCATTAGCATTCATTTTTCTAATCATGTCTTGACCCTAACCATACCTAAATTTAGTTGACATATCCTCCCTTTTTAGCTTTAACCTTCTCGGGCAACAAGCAATGTGCACCTTTATAAAGCCCATTCTCTATTTACAACTACTCCGTAGGCATTCTTAATACAATTCTAGCCATAATAGTTAAACGACATAAAGTGAATACTTGAATTCATTTACTTGTTAAGAAGATCACCCTTGAAGCCTTCAATTCACAAGCTATCCAACCTTTATTTCTACCCCCCACAGTAGCTTCTCCCTTGCTTTTCAAGCCATTTTGTGCTTAACTCCCCTCAAACAAAGGTCACACACATCCTTATAGAAGTTAGGCACCACAAGGAAGCATTTCCAACCAAAATAAACCATGAAAATCTAAGGAAAAACTATGGAAGTTTACCTTGCATACTTATTGGACTGCTTCTGATTCTTGGACCTTTGGTGAATTTTAATTATTTCTTAAGAGCTCTTTTTGCCTCCATTCTTTTTTTTTGTAATTTGCCTAACATCCCAAGATGAATTTAGAAACTAAAAACATATAGAAATGGCTAAAGAAAGGAGAAGAAAATCTCTCTTTTCCCTCTATGTGGCATAAGTTCTAGTAGGGGGAAAGAGGAAAATTCTCCTCTTTTATTTGGTGGAAAAATCCACTTGTCAAGTGGCTTTACCACTTGGGATAGGCCCTACACTAGCTACCAATGTGTGGGTAGGGCCCCCAACCACTCGAACCATCCTGAAATAGCTTAATTTTTGGTAAAATTTTTAAAATTCACCAAAATTCTCACGGACCTTAAAAAATTATACCATTTATTTTAAAATTCATATTTTAATCCCCTCTGTATGTTCATAAATTTTTATGGCCAAATTCTATCGATAGGGCAGTTTTTAGATTCTTTGATTTGCATGCCAACCTAAAAAATTATGAGAATTTGCAAACGACCTCGGAATTCAAAAATTCTTTCACTAAGAAACTCAATAGTATTTTTTTATCTTTAAGGTTTAATATTTTCGGGTCCATTTGGGCACATCCTATATCATTCTCGACCCGATTAAATTTTATCCCATTGATCAATAGCTTACTGCCTAAAATAAATTATTGGTTCCTCTAAATTTTTAAATTTTGCCTTTTTCATCATTTTAAGGCCCCTTGAACCTTTCTAACTAGTGCCGATGCCTCCATTTCCATGTAAGTTACTTGGCACCTTAGGCACAATTCTCGGACCTAGTGGCACTATTCACGAAGCCTTAAAACACGGGTGTTACACACTAAAAACATAGTTGGAAATGAGTATAAGAGATAACAACACCTGATTAGTACTAAATACAAAGATAAATTAGGATGAGATAGCAAAATTATGAACAGAATAAATATGGGAATGTTACATGTAAAAATTTTAAAAATATATAAGGGAATAAGGACGTGCTTAGAGTGAGCTTATGCTAATGGCTATTATTTACTGAAATTTAAAATTTTAATTTTCATATTATTGGAATACACCACTGAGAAATAATACTTAATGCATTATCTTCTTTGCTCATGCATAGGTAATTTGTTAAGGAAAGCAGAATGGCATATCAAGTCTCAACATCATCTGACAAACTTATTAAAGCCATAGGTAAGACAAATCTATCACGAGCATTTTTTTACAAGTTGAATGTGTAATGATTATTATTGTTTAGGATTTTACATGCATGACAGTTTAACAAGGACATTAGATATATATTCCTAGATGTAAATAGATTGACATAAGCTTTTATTGTACTAGGTCCAATTAGGTTTGGAATTGAATAATATATTAGTTGATAATTAAATATAATAACATTTCTTATCTAGTTAAATGAGTTATGGGTGAGAGTAGTGTTAAAATGTGTGACCTGCTAGGAAATGGCATCTTTTACCCAAACCAAAAATAGATCGAGGTAGGAAGTGTTACAATCAGCTTTGATTTTAAACTCGATAATCTTCTACTCATTGACTTTAGTTACTATCTGCATAAGATGCCCATCTCACACTTGTGTTTCTTTTACCTGCTACATAAAGTTAGGTTTCACCTGTAATTTAGATAAAATTGCATCATCGTCAGTGGACTCCATTATGGCATTCATAACTTTCATCATCAGTATGAACTTTCGACTCAAGGCATCAACAACTACATTTGCTTTCCCCAATTAACAATTAATTAAGCAGTCATAATCATTGATCAGTTCCATCTAATATCACGGCCTTAAGTTTAACTCTTTTGAGGTGGGGAGGTACTTTAAAGGTTTGTGTAAATGTAACACTTTTCACCATATAAGTAATGCCTCCATACTTTCAACATAAAATATAATGGTAGCCCATTCAAGATCATGCATCTAGTAGTTCTATTCATGTGGCATTAGTTGTCTTAAAGCATAAGCTACCACTTTTCCATCTTGCATTAGAACACATCTAAGCTCATTATACAAAGCATTACTGTAAAGCACAAAATCCTTCCCTTGCTCGGGTTGAGTGAGAATTGGAGCTCTAATTAACATTGCTTTTAATTTGTCAAAGCTTGTCTAGCATTTGTCATGCCATATGGACCTCACATACTTCTATAAATATAACCTCTATAAGTTAAGGCTCCATACCTTTGAGGCTAGAAAAGTGTGCCCAGAGTGTCGAGTTACCTTTATGAGGCCTACAGTAGGGCGTACTAGTCATGAAACTTTGAAGGGCTTAAAATGATGACAATGACTTAATTCATATATTTAATTGAACCAATAAATTATTATAGGACAAAATCTAGCGATTTATGGGCTCAGATGGATTTAGGCCAGGAATGACCTGGGATGTGTCTAGACAGACCTAAAAATACCATACCCTGAAGGTAAAAAATTCCCTTGAGGCCATTGGTGAAGGAATTTTAAAATTCTGAGGTTGTTTGCTAATTTTCCTAAATTTTAGGTTTTCATGTGAACTGAGGCAATTAGTTAACTATCCTACCATAGGAATATAGTCATGAAATTTTACGAAGCCCTAAATATGCCTAATTGAAGATTTTTAAAACTAATATAATAATTTTTGGAGCTTTAAATGAATTTTAAAATTTTCCCCAAGTTTTTACCAAAATCGAGCATTTTTGGGGTGCTCTAGTGACACGTGTCACCACCTGAGCCCCGTCAACCACTATAAATACTCCTCCATGCCATTTAGACATCTACATGGTATAATCCACTCACCCTTCTACCTTTCTCTTCTTTTTTTCTTCTTCCATTCGATGCCACCTCTCTCCATTCTTCTCTATTGCCATGGCTTCCTAAGCTCAATTTAGCCTATAATTATCACTAAAAATCCCCTAAGTTAGGTAAAAAATAATCTTTAAAGGTTTTAAAGGCCATAGATCGCCATAAAATTCAAGAAAAATCAAGAATCATCAAGTGTACATAAAAAGGGAGCTTGAAAATCATCTTTGTATATGTAAGTGTTTCTTCATTTTTATTTTATTTCCTAGGGTATTTCACTCTTCTAAGGAAGCCTATGTTATTAGTTTTTGGTTTGCAGGCTTGTGGAATTCTTAAGGATTTTTCTAAGCATTTTTGTGTGTATGTAGGATAAAGTGTTGGGAGAGTGCAACAAGGTAATTCCCACACTTAAAGCATAGAAAAAACCTTGCAATTTAGTGATGTATGTGAATTTATGCATTTGGAATATGCCATGTTAGATTAAGGCTGAATTATTATATGGACCATGAGGATTATATGGCTAAAGTATGTGTAAGCTTGAGTTAAGCTTATATTAGTGCTAATTATTTATGGTTTAAATGATTTAAGTGGTGAATTAGTGAAATGAATGAATGGAAGGGTGAGAGGTTACTTTGGTCGAGAGGTTTATGTGTATGTGGATGATGTGTCATGGCTTGGTTCATGTAGGAATTGGATTGTTTTTATTGTGTATGATATGTAATTAATGAATTATGTATATTTATAATGAATAAGAAAAGTTTAGTGTTGCTTTCATGAATGGCCGAGAGGTGCCTTGGGTTACAAGATGGGTGTATGCCATGGTAGCATGGGGTACTAAATGGAAAATTGTATGTTAAGGGTATTATTATATGTGTATGTAGTGATTTTAATGGAAAAATGCATGTAGGCATATTTTCATGGTGTGGCTTAGGCATGTATAAAGCATGTTAAGGCTTGGTTTGTATGGTATGTGATGTGTGTGTGCATAGGTATGCTTAAAGGATGCCATTGCATGTGTATGTATGATTGATTGTGAATGAAAGCAGGCATATAGCCATTAGCAACCTTTGGCCGAGGGGTATGTGAGGTGAGTAAGGCATGATATGCATGTCATAGAATGCTCTCTGTGTGTAAGAATGGTATGGTAATTTAAGCATGAAATGTGTAATGTGAGATTAGAATGAAATAGATGAAAATGTGTGTGTTATAATGGCATGAAGTATGTGAGAACATATATGGAAATATGGCTTAAAAATGTTAAGTTTAGTGTGAAAAGTGTTATAAAAAAATTGGTACATAAAATGGCTTGGAAATGGACTTAGAAAACATAAGTAAAAATAAACTAAAATTAGCTTAATTTGAAAGGCTTTTGAACCATATGTGTATGACATTTTGAGAAGGCAGTTTAAGCCAATTTTAGTGGCATTATGAGACTGATAATATGACATGATAAATTGCTTTTAATGGCAAGTGAAATGGCATGAAAAGATGCCTAGTAAGTTAAGGTTATGGACTTATAATTGTGTACATATAATATAAAAATGACTTATAACTGTCTCGAGAAAATGATTTATGGACTTAAGAATTGAAATTGCTTTGAACTTGGATATAAATGGAATTAAAATAATGCCTTATATTAGACTTAAAGTGGATTTAATTATGCCTAAGAAAGTGACCTAAATTGGCTTACAAAAATAAGCCTATAACTATTCGTTAGGACCAAAAATGACCTATAGCTTTCGAAGTTAAATTTTATCTATCAAAATAAATTCATAGCTGACTATTAATCAACATTAAATATTATAAAATGATGAATAATAAATAAATGGATATAAAATAAGGTTAGAGAGCCTATTAGTTAGACACCCACTAGATGGATTGACCAGTCAACTTAGGGATTAGTAGCTGCTAGATATTTGATGTTGATTTTCTAAATATTGAGAGGTCTACAGACTGATCCCTATTATACTTTGGAAGTATGTTATTATGATATTGGGCATTGGAAGGTCTACAGATTAATCCTTGCTAACCATAGAAGTTCCTTGTTGTGATTATTTAGATATTAGGAGGTTTATGGACTGATCCCTACTATCCATAATGTGATTGTAGTTGATTTTTTTGAGATATTGAGAGGCCTACAAACTAATCCTTGCTATCTCCTATCTAGTATTGGGAGGTTCAAATGAACTAATTCATGCTATCAGACTAGGCTGATGCAACAGTAAGGGTCTATAATGTGGGTCACTGCATAACTTTTCAATTTCCTTTTGATCTAGTGTTTTTAAGTGTATTTTATCTAGTCGAGCCTATTAAATTAAATTAAATTAATATATAGACCTGATTGATGACAATTCACTGAATGATTAAATTAATTGAAATTACCATAGTGGCATAATTGTAATTAAATGAATCAGGAGACTAATTAATTAGAATTAGTGCATTGCGTGAATTTAATCTCTGCATTACATTTATAGCATGTTTATGCATGTGGGTGCCTGCATATGACATGTTTTTAATGCATTAAATTCACAAATGAATTTATACTTAATGTACTAGTGTTTTGGTGTGTAGGTTGTAAAGGTAAGCAGTCTAGCCTCGAAGATCATACAGTGTAGCAACATAAACTACAAAGGGTACATAGATGTCTTTTTCTTTTTCTTGTTAGTCAGCACTCTTATAAACATTATAGGTTATGGGGTTTTTCATGCTTAGAAGCTTCTTATGTTTGTACATATTAAAGGAATAGGTGTGATGTATATAAAAAGTTGTTTATTTTAATGGAATATTTTCCATGGTTTTTCTTCTGAGTTTCTGATAATTATGGGCTTGAGGCCTTATATGATTATGACATGTTGTTTATGTATGATGAGGTTTTTGAGGGGACTAAAAGGTTCTATAAAAAGGTGTTAAATGGGTGTTATTTTTTTAAAAGTGCTTTTACAGGTAAAAAAACATTTAGATTATCCCCTAGGTAGCCGTTGTGCTACCTAATTTTTTGTAACCTATAAGTGTCTAAAAAATGGTTTTCTAGGCCTATTATACCTCATATAAGAATGATTAAGGGTTAAATTAAGGAATTAAATAATATCTGGTAAAGTTATAAAGGAACATATATGTGTTAAGGAGTTTAGACATAGAGAAATTTCAGGATGGGTGACTTAGAAAGAAGTGCATTGCCTATCAAGTTTCTTCGAAAGTCCAGTAGTGGGTGTCACATTAGGTGGTATCAGAGCCTAGGTTATATGTTCCTAGGTGTTTTACATAAGTGCTAGTGCCTAAGGTTGGTTTTTTTTATCTTGAACTGCTACACTGCTAATAGGTTGATAAGCCCTATTTTTTTTGTAGTTGATCAAGCTGAGTGATCAGATACCTAAAGTTTGGGTAGAGGAAGTGGCTAGCTATGCCCCTATAATAGTCTAGGGGGGAGCTAATAGTGTAGCTATACTAAAACCTAGTGATGCTACAAAGCAGCAATAGCCACAAGCATAGCCACATACATGAGAATCTTTGACACTGTTACAATAGATAGTGGATTTGCTCAGACATACTTCAGCAACTGCTGTTTCACCTCCTCCACCAACTTTAGTACCTTTACCACCATTAACTCCTTTAAAGAAGACAACTTTAGAGAGGATTAAAAAGATGGGAGCTATAGATTTTTTAGGTATAAAGGATGATTATACAGCTTGAGGGTTGGAGAAAACCTTTAGAATTCTAGAATAGCTGAAGTGTATAGAGGAAGAGAGCTTAAAATGTACAACTTCTCTACTTTAGGAAGAATCCTTTCATTGGTGGGATACTATTAAGAAGAGAAAGGCAGTAACAAATCTCACCTAGGTGTTCTTCTCAATAGAGCTAAAAAAGAGATACATTCTAATCTCATACAAGGATAAGAAGGTAGGAATTCTTAGTTCTGAGACAAGGTAGGAGAAGAGTGTTAAAGTATGAAAAGGATTTCACCAGATTGATAAGATGTGCTAAGGATTTCA
>CANXYI010568791.1:0-10375 GCA_948208565.1 Hura crepitans
TTGTCATATATCATGAAGCATGATATACATTTGTGATCTATATATGAATATCTTATGCATATGATTGATTCTTTTTATGTTGATAACTATGCAGATGTGATCATGACTATAATATAATATTCAGTTATTAATGGAGATTAAGTGATTACAAGGCATAATTACGTATTATCTGATTTTGTGCATGTGTATGTGGCAAAATATCTTACTTGACATACAATGCATGAAAAAATGCTTAAATTGTTATAACTAGTTAAAGTGATTACACCACTAAGCGAAAGCTTAGCGCATTGCCTGTTTGCGATGCGTAGGTACAGAGTAGCATATTAGAGCCAAAGTTTCTGCACCACAGGAGACTTTTGAAGATAACCCCGATGTGGGTATTTTTAATCATTTTGTAATAGCATGATGATGTAAATGTAATATTAGTAGTGTGCTCTTGTGATTTCGGAGGAATTGGGTCTAATCTGTAACTCGAGTTATATTGGGTAACTTAAGTTAAAATACTACAGAAGCTTTATTTTTATTTTTATTTTTATTTTTTTCGCATGATTGTGTGATAAAAATATGCTGTTGCATGTGAGAGTGCTGAATGAGTTAAGCCTGAGGCTCAGATGAGTTTTGTGTTGAGATTGGAGGGTCAGGAGGACCCATTGGACTTGGAGATATGCGTTGAATGTTTTAGAAGTGTTTTTAAGCAGGTAAAAATTTGGAAAAGTGTCCCAGTATAGCCGTTATACTGCCGAATTTTTGACACGATGACCCCAATGTTTACCTTGATATACGTGCCAAATGGTTTTTCAGTATTTTTACAACTCTTTGAGTTAAGAAAATTGGTTTTATTATTTATTGAATTAAAAGTTTTTAATAATTTAGGTTTTATGGGTATTGGAATCGGATATCGTCATTCTATGGCGTTCTCTGCTCGGCTCCGGTGATCGGGCCGGGTGGAGGGTGCTACACATATATTACTTAATTTTAAGATTATTAAGGTTTATAGAGCCCTTAGTAGAAATAGGTAGAGTAACCCTAAGGAATGATAATTGGGAATGCATCATAGCATAAGTAGGCAAAAGCCCATCATAACACAAAATATGGCCCTTGGCCCAATATAACATAATGTATCATAAGGCACTATGCGTTAATCATCATACGTAGTAGATCTATAACCCTCTTTGGCATGCCAAAGCTATCTTATCTTAGACTTTAACAAGCTCTACTTTAGGCCTATCTTAGTTGTTTATGTGTATTAATGTTGTACTTAATTATCTTGGTCCATCTAAGGTTTGTTTTATCATGCTCATAAATTATTCATGACCTAAAACATATTTTACATAATGTAAAACAATTTTCGATTAGCAACTTGTTTACTTTAGCTCCTGATCAAAAGCTCATTTGCATACCCAAATGTATGGCCATTATGATTTTAAACAAGTTTTAAATTAAAATAAATTAATTATTTAATGATTTAGAACATATCCTACCCATCGTGTTTGACTATCTTCGTACTTATCGAAGATATAATTAAACCAGAGTTTATGATAAGATTCTTATTAGTATTGCATGTTATAAAAACACATGATATGTTCACCTTCCTATATTCTCCTAAATTCCTCCTCTATTTTCTATTTACATATGTATTTTGAATTCAAAATAAATTAATTATGAACATTAAGGAAAACATAGTTTATGTATGATACACCTAAATTCCTTCTTTTATCTTTAAACTCTTTTTATGTGAAATTCAAGTTCATAAGAGGAAAATTTTAAGCATTAAAGAAAATATAGTTTATCTAACACCCTTATCTAATTCTTTAAGAACAAGATATGGTATGCCATATTCATCTATATCTTAGCTTAGGTGCACTAAGATATGAAAATAGGTGATGACTAAAACTTTAGATTGTCACATTCATAAGTACATATTAAACCACTTTATGTTTAATGATTAATTAAAATTGATACCAACAATTGTTACATTCTTATCCAATTCTTTAAGAACTACCATATTTGTCTACATCTTAGCTTAGATGCACTTACATACGAAAATAGGTGAATTTAGCACTTTTATCATATAGTTAATTGATAACATAATGCATTTCTCAAAGAAAGAACTTCATATACTTCATATTAAGCCTTCACACTCCACTTGGCCAAATACCAAGCTCAATTTAACATCATCATGTTTTATACTTTTTTATTTTCTCATGAATTCTCTCTTAATCTCATTAACTTAAGTAATTACAACACATACACAATCCATATCTAAAGTCTTATTCTTTCTTTATTCATTTAACATTTACTTTCGGCTACCTAAAAAAATTTACTTCTATTTTGCTCTTGTTATACATCAAGATACATGCAACCTTAATTGCTTTAATGCATTTCAGTTCACCTATCTATTTAATCCACATGCATATAATTCATCAACTTGCCTTACACAAAGTCACTTACATACACATACACTTAGCTTAAAGAGTGATTTCCTCAAATACTTGACATACATTAGCATATCCTATGATACATAAGCTTAACATTCTTAAAGAAGCATTTTTAGATTAGAAGTACCTACCTCTAGGATATGCCTCTCAAGCCAAAAATTACTTCCTTACTTCTCTAAATAAAAGAATCAAGCTCCCTTCTCTCTTTACCCAATTTGGCTGAATAAAGGGACGGAAAATCTCTTCTTGAATTCTTCATTCCTTATTGAAACAAGGTTTATGTGATAGTATTAGTTTAATTCCCTAAAGTTAAACCAATTTGTAATGCCTATGTTTCTAGGCTCCGTAAATAATGCCACTGGGTTTGAGAAGTGTGCCCAGGGTGCTGGGTCACTTGCACCTAAATCGAGGTAGCAGCATTGGTCATGAAATTTTGAGAGGCTTTAAATTGATGAAAAAGGCAAAATTTAAAAATTTAGTAGAACCAATAATTCATTTCGGGTAGTAAGCTATTGATTGGTGTGATAAAATTTAGTCAGGTCGGGAATGACTTGGGATATGCCGGGATGGACCCAAAAATATCAGACCCTAAAGCTTAAAAATTTCACTGAGTTCATTGGTGAAAGAATTTTTAAATTTCGAGGTCATTTGCAAATTTTCATAATTTTCAAGTTTGATATGCAAATTGCGGCAATTTAAAACTGCCTTATCGACGAAATTTGGCTATGAAAATTTAAGAGCATGCAGAAGGGATTAAAATAGGAATTTTAAAATAAACGGTGCAATTTTTTGAGGTTCATGTGAATTTCTAAAGTTTTACAAAAAAATCAAGCTGTTTTAAGATGGTTCGAGTGGCCGTGGGACCTACCCACACATGGCCAGCTAGTGTAGGGCATATGCCAAGTGGCAATACCACTTGACAAGTGGAAAAATCCACTCACAAAAGTAGAGGATTTTCTTATTTGTTGGCTATTAGAACCGACGTTAGCTTTAGAGAAATCCTCCATCTTTAACCTCTTCTTCCAGCTGTTTTAGAGAACTATCACCACCAAAAATTCCTCTTGTGTTAGGGAATTTCTAGAAAAAGAATAGAGGCAAAAGGAGCTCTCATGATTTAATTAAAATTCACCAAACATCCAAGGGTTAGAAGCAGTCTAATAAGTATCTAAGGTGAGCTTCCATGGCTTTTCTTTGAATTTTCATGGTTTCTTTTAGCTGGAAATGGATGTTTGAGATGCCTAACATCTGTGGGGATGTGTGTGGATCATGTTTGAGATGAATTGAGGCAAGGAAAGGCTTGAGGAAGAGTGGACAAATCACTGTGGAAGGGTTGGACAACTAGTGAAATTGGAGTTTTAAGTGTGCTCCTTAGCAAGTGAAATTTGGCCTTTTCTTCATGCCATTTAACTTTTAGTGGGCTAGAATTGTATATGGGAATTAGTTAAATTTAGTGTTGGTTAAATGCTACGTGAAACCTTGCTAGTGTATGGTGAAATGGATGTTGAAGTGGCATTGAAAAATGAGACTTTACCTTGTGTGGATATTGGCATGTCTTATTAGCCGAGAGGTGGTAAGGTGCTTGTGATATGAGTGTTTGCTAATTGTTGGGTTAGAGAGGTATTTAGCACTTAAGAATGATAAAATGTGTGTGTATGGTATGAAAATGGTAAAGTTGGCATGAAGTGTGGATGTACCTAAGTGCATGACCATGTCTTGGATGTAGTTTTTACTTGGTCCATGGAAAAAAATGGTGTCTACGACCCTAGTGAGTGCTTTGGCTTGTATATTAGGCTTAATATATGTGAAATTATCTTATGGCAAGTAATTAGTTTGATTACTATGAAAAATGAATGAAAATTTTAATAAGGTTGAGACCTAGGTTATGTCTAAACCACCTAAATTGATATGCAAATATGCTTATATGTGTGTGGATATAATTATTATTATGTATAACCACTTGAAGGTGTAAGAAAGGTAGAAAAGATGCATGACCATGACTTATATGCCACTATATCTAAGAGCTAACTAATGAAAATGGCATGAAATTATTGATAACTTGTGGATGATGTTTATGTATGATGTGGCATGATAATGTATTTTAAATGAAAGGATAATACTTGGGCTTAAACTTGACTAAAATGGCCTAAAAGATAGTTTAAATTGAGCATGAAATGTAACCTTGGAATATACCTAAACTGTGACAAAAAGGCTATAAGTATGTATATTTAGGCTTGAGTAAATACATCTCTTTGTGCCATAATCGACTAGGTATAAATTTGAATAAATATGTAAGGTAAAAGGAATAATTGAAATGTATCTTAAAAAGGCAAGAAAAGTCCAAGGGAATAAATTTGAAGTTGACTAGAAATGACTTGAAAAGTGGCTTGTAAGATGCCTTTAAAGGCTATAACTTATGGTTAAATAATGTGCCTATCAGGGCTATATTGTGTAATGATGTACTGTGGCTTTAATGCCTATGTTTTGGCCTTAGAAATGGCTTAATGATTGTATGGCTTAGGGCCTAAGAACCTTGTGTGAATAATGGTGAAAACTGCAATGAAAAAGGCTGAGAAATAGACCTAGAAAAGCCTGTTGAATACTTGCCGAAATAACCTATAACTGTCTAGTTGACCATTACTTGACCAAAATTACCACTAGATAGTAAATAACAAATATTTGAGAAATAACTATGGAATAAATCCAAGAATAATATACCTTAATTTTTGGTAATTCTAATACTTGAAAATTCTTATGAGATTTTACCTGGTATAGCCTAAGTGTGGCCATACTAGATTGGGTTAAAATTGAATGGTGCAATAAAATTCATAATTGACTTTTTTCATTCTTAAATATTATAAGAAGTCAATTAGTAATGAAATAAACATAAATTGAGTTACATGGCCAATTAGTTAGACACCCACTGATGGGTTGACTGTTCAACTTAGGGATTTTAGCAGCTGTAATAATGTCTATTTTTAGATAGGGCTGGTACAATAACCTAGGTCTATATTGGGGCCACTGTATTAGTCTATTGGATAGACAATTGTCTACTCTTTCTACCTGATGCCAATTACCTAAATTTTTGCTAGTGCAATGGCGTAGGTCCTCGAGGGCCACTGCACTAGTCGAACAGCCAGACTTGGTTATGGACATTTCCTTGATTTTTATCGGTGCAGTGGCGTATGTCCTGGAGCGCCACTACACTAGTTAGACAATCAAACTTGGCTGTGGACATTTCCTTGATCTTTGCTGGTGCAACGGTGTAGGTCTTAGAGGGCTACTGCACTAGTCGGACAACCAGACTTGGCTGTGGACATTTTCTTAATCCTTACTAGTGTAGCAGCATAGGTCCCGAAAGGCCACTGCACTAGTCAGACAGTCAGATTTGGCTCTAGACATTCACTTGATCAGGCCTATGCAATGGTCGGAGTCCAAAATGTGGATTACTGCATAGTTTTTTTATTCCCTTTAGGTCTAGTGTATGCCAGTGTCATCTTTCTAGTCAAGCTAGATAAATAAATAAAATAAATGACATATGAATTAAATCAGGAGTAATAAGTAATAAAAGGCTTAATTGGGCACGAATATCTGCATAATACTACAACATATATACCCAGAGGCATTTTGGTAATTTTACTTGTGCAAGACTTATTGGCTTAGTCAGTAAAGATTATGCATGCTATCTATAATAATGATGTAAAACTATGATTTGCTTGGGTTATAATAATTACATGAATAATTTATTAGCATGAATTGGTACAAGGGCAATTTGGTAACTTGGTATACATAACATGTACTGCCCCGATAAATTAAATGACTAGAATATTATATCTGGTAATGGCCTAGATTTATAATGTATTGATTGTAAATGACTGCATAAGCAATAAATTGGCTAAGGACAATAGCAGAAGTATTTTGGTAATTTGACAAAAATAGCTAATCATTGGTTTAGTAACTTGAGTAAAAATAGTATTGTCACTGATAATGGCAAATATCCATAAGATATACAATTTTAAGATATTATCTTACTAGTGATTAATAAATATACAAGAAGGGTAGTGTGGTCATTTTGATAAATGTATTTTTAATTGATTATATAATAACCCGACTAAATATATGAATATTGTAAAAATGTATGATAATTTATATGACATGAATTAAATGTTTAAGTTCACCATTAAGTATTATATACTTAGTGTACTAGTTTCGGTGCATAGGTAATTAGAACCTACAGGCAACCTCGGAGTGTGTGCAGTCAAGGTCCAGAGGATAGGTAAGTAAGGGTACTATATGGTTATTATACAATTTTACACTTATGTACATAGGTGGGGAGTGGGTACCATATAAAAGGTTCTATTGATGACATAGATAGTATTTTGTAATAAGTTTTATCAAACTATTTTGAATGTGTGATTACCTTTATGTGATGATATGGTTTGTGAGCTTGAGCCTCTATATCTATGATTGGTTGATTGTGGCCTAAGGCCTATGTTGATGCTTTGATAGAATGTTGATGTTAGGTTGATAAATGGGGGATTAGAAGGGTCCAGGTAATGGAATTTGAGATTTTGGAGTGTTTTACTGGTGTTTAAAATTTTGGTTAGAAACCCGAGCAACCATTATGCTGCCGAATTTTAGGAAAATACCTAATCGACTTGTAATTGATCAATATTGGCATGATTGATATGCTATAACCCTAAATAATGTGTAAGATTAAACATGAATGAATTTGAAGTTAGATAGAAGTAAATATTATAGAATAAGTAAAAGTTAAACGAATGATAGAATAAGTAAAAGTTAAACGAATGAGATTAGGAGAAATTTTAGGATGGGTGACCTAACGAGAAGTGCACCGCTTATTAGGTTTCTTCAAGAATCTAGTGGGGGGTGTTACACAATTTTTCTATGTCAATTGAATAAAAGAGGAAAAGAATCCTTAGAGAGAGAAAAAATCTCACTTAGCCAAAATATCCAAGAAGAAATTCTCTAAACTTCTCTTCAATTCTTGAGAACATCCTTAATAATCCCTTATGCACATGTAAATTAGAGGTTTAGAATGCTTGATGATATCTTCAAAGGAGGAAAATCAAAGAAAATAAGAGGGAGGGGAGAGAAAGTGGTTTTAGGTTTAAAGGGGAGAGAGAGAAGACAATGGTTTTTCTCTCTCCTCTTTTAAACTCTTTATTATATATAGTAAAAACTATAATTTCCTTTTTGCCCTTTAGCTTTTCCTCTTTTCTTTTTAAAATCCTTCCTTGCATCTTTTATTTCTTTAAAAACTCTCTTTTAATTTATTCCTATGGAACATTATTTTACATATTTAATTTCAATAGTTATTGTATAAATATTAATCCCCGATTATTAATCAATTGAATTAAAATGTCCCAAGTAATCCTAATAAATCAATATACTTAATATCTTAATATCGAGAAATTAACTTATGAATTTATGGAATTTAAGGATGTTAAAAATCTTCCTCTTCTAAAAGAAATTTCATCCTTAAAATTTAACTGATGTAAATAGTTAAGGATATTGCTTCCTCATAATCTTTTCACTTTCCCAAGCTACTTCTTCTACTCCATGATTTCTCCATAATACTTTGACTGAAAGTATTTTCTTCCTTCTCAACTCTTTTGCTTCAATAGCTATAATACCAATTGGCTCTTTATCATAACTTAAATTAGGTTGCATTTCAATATATTTCAACTTAATTATATGAGAAGGATCATATCAATACTTTTAAAGCATAAACAAAAGGAATACATTATGGATCTTGGACAATTTTGTGGGTAAAGCTAGTCTATAGGCTATAGGACTTATACATTCCATGACATCACAAGGTCTAATAAATCTAGGGCTAAGCTTTCCCTTCATCCCGAATCTTAGCATTTTTTCCACGGGGATACATTTAGAAAAACTTTATCTCCCATCTAATACCATATATCTTTTCTTTTAAGGTCTGTATATGATTTCTATCTATCACTTGTAACTTTTTATGACACCCCTCACTTGACTCGCTTGTCGGATCCAAAGGAGGAGTGACACAAATTGACATTTGAACTAACTTTAATTGTTATAACTTAAACCTTTTTGAAAACTTTTTTTTGCTTTGAAAATGTGAGCAAACAAAAACCAAATCAAAGGTATACTATTAGGGGTCATTGTGTTGAAAATATGGCAATATAATGGCTGTTTGGTGACACTAGCCCAAATAGTAACTGCAAGAAAACACTTTTATATACTCACACATCATATCTCAAACCTCCATGAACCCCCTGATCATCTATGACATACACATCCAACATCTAACTCAACTCAAACATGCTAAGCTATATATAAAATATCTCAACATACATCATAAATCAAAATCAAGCGACCATGTATCAACATATACATACATATATACATACATGCATACATGCATATACATATATATACACATATACATATATGTATATAAATCTATATATATGTGTGTGTGTATGCATGTGTGTGTGTATGTATACATATATATGTATATATATATATGTATTCATACATCCCATACTTAAGAGGCTACAAACATCTTTGATGTAACTGAGGCTCATAGCCTTTAACTGAAATACATATAAGTACCTTTATATACATCTTGATTTCATACCATACATTAATCAGATAAAACCTACATTTACATTATTAGCTTCTCTTTGGACTCTTTGCCCTTCATACAACTTATGGATCCCTCGGTGATTATAACTTATCATACCTGTGCATTGCAAATAAATGATGTGCTATCCAATATAGTATGCCTTTTTATAACCATGCATTTTACATTCATTATAGATTATATAACTCAACTAAATAAATACTAATATAGAGAATTAAACATGCAATCAACTACAATTATATATGGAATTTTATTTACATTGACACATGCATGAAAGTCATTATGTACCTTAAATTACTTACATTATTTATGATCATCAATAATTTAGTTACTCTAAAGATAATCATATATACATCTATATATATATATATGTGTGTGTGTGTGTGTGTATGTACATGTATGTATAATACATTTTTACTAGATAATGAATCAATGGTTCAAACATACATATATATGAAATAATGTTATATACACACAAGAATAACCATTTCTACACATGCAATGCTTCATTATGCAATAAACTCATTTCTAAATCAATAGATGCATACAACAACATTAATTCATTCTTATTATTATTATTCAACTTAATTACTTTCCCATATTATTCTAGTTCTCATGCATAATTCATTATTTATAAATAATTATCTCAGATGTTTCTTTATACTCATTTTAATTTCTTAAATCTCCTTATCTTGCCCACATTCAATAGACAATGCCTTATTATTGGATAATGGGAATTAGTGACCACAAAGATCCCATCAAATTTGCAATGGCCTAATAGACTTTAGACGGCGGCTGCACCCACATGATATATGTGTAGTGGCTCTATAGACCTTAT
Source organism: Hura crepitans (assembly GCA_948208565.1). Lineage (NCBI taxonomy): Eukaryota > Viridiplantae > Streptophyta > Magnoliopsida > Malpighiales > Euphorbiaceae > Hura > Hura crepitans. The sequence goes on from CANXYI010568791.1 coordinate 9,923, forward strand.
CGGTGGCTACACCTATGCGAATATATGTGTGATGGCCCTATGGATGTTACATAGCAACTGTGCCTACATGAATATAATGTTAGGCCTAAAGGCCATAGAAAGGCACTGAAGTGCCCTAGAAATTGTTAATCTCCTTAGTTGACTTGTCAACCTATCCAGACTAGGTTGTCTACCTCATATACACCAATCACCATGTTTACTTATATTACACTTGTTTATCATAGCTTATGTTCATTTTGGAAGAATTTGGCCAATAAATGACCACAGGAAAACTATCAAGTTTTATTATTATTCATGCCTCATTATAATCTTTCATACACTTCATGCATTTTCATACTTTTTATACCACAACTGCATACTCATCACCTCATACTTGTTTATAACATCATTCTTATGTATATAAATATCATCACTCATTCTTTACCTCAACATGTGTATATAATTTCCACTTTA
>CANXYI010568809.1:0-17896 GCA_948208565.1 Hura crepitans
CAGTGTATTCTAAAAATAGAGAATAACTAGAACAACTTTCTTAGGCTAGCATTGCAGCCATTGAGAGAGAAGTAGCTATGTACTAAATTAATGAAGTGTGAATTCTAGCTGAATGAAGTAGCATTTCTTAGACTCATTGTGGAAGATGATAGAATCAAAGTGGACCCTAGTAAAATTAAAGCATTGTTAAAATAGAAACCCCCAAGAAATGTGACAAAAATCAAAAGCTTCTTGGGGTTAGCTAGATACTATAGAGGATTTATCAAGGGATTCTTAATGATTTTTGCTCCCATAACATGTTTATTAAGGAATGATATGAAATTTGTATAGGATTAAAAATGCCAAGAAAGCTTTGATAGGTTAAGAGCTATATTGATAAAAGCTCCAATCCTTACATAGCGAGGCTTTGTCATCTATAGCAATGCCTCAAATAATAGGCTCAGATGTGTAGTGATACAAGATGGTAAAGTTGTAGCATATGTATCATAACAATTGAAGCCATATGAAAGAAACTACCAAACTAATGATGTGGAGTTAACAACTAATTTTTTTCCTAGAAATATGGAGGCACTACCTATATAATGAAAGGTGTTACAATTACACATATCATAAAAAGCTAAAATACTTGATTACTTAGAAAGAACTAAACCTAAGGTAGCGAAGATGGATATAGTTAATTAAAGACTATGATAACTTGATTGACTACTATCCTGGTAAAATAAATATGGTGGCAAATGCTTTAAGCTAGAAGTTCTTCTATACTTTAAAAACAATAGATGTTTAATTGTAATATCACAAGGATAGGGCTTTATTAGCTAAATCATATGCAAAATCTAACTTGATTCAAGAAATAAAAGAGGTACAGCAAGATGATCACCACCTTAAGCACATAATTTGTTTGATCAAAGAGGAGAAGCCTCTTGAGCATGAGGTTAAGTAAAATCAATCTTTATATTACCACAACCAACTGTGTGTACCTAAAAGAGAAGTTATTAAAAGATAGATCTTGTAGGAAGCTTATAACTCCCTTTATGCCATGCATCCCAAGACCAAGAAAATGTACCAGGACTTGAAACCCTATTACTAGTGGCTAAGAATGAAGAGAGACATATCTAAATATATTAGTAGATGCCTTACTTGTCAGCAAGTAAAGGTTGAACACCAAGTTCCTTCTAGATTATTTCACCCTATAGAAATACCAGAATGGAAATAAGAAAGAGTTAAAATAGACTTCATAATAGGATTACCTATGACAAGGAGTAAATGTGTTGTGGTGTGGGAAATTATGGATAGACTAACTAAGACAACACATTTCATCCTAATAAGAATAGATTATTCCTTAGAGAAACTTGCAAAGTTATACATAGATTAAATTGTTAGACTACATGGAGTACTTGGATCCATTATTTCAAATCAAGACCTAACATTCACATTTAGGATTTGGAAAAAACTACATGATGCCTTGGGTACTCGACTTACCATTAGTATAACATTCCACCCAAAGATAGATTGTCAATCAAAACGGGTGATCAAAGTATAAGAGGATATTGTAAGAAGTTGTGTCATTGAATTTTAGCAATTAAGAAAAATATTTATCCTTAGTAGAATTTGCATATAACAACAGCCATCAGGCAAGCTTGTGAATGGCACTATACAAGGATCTATATGAGAGAAAGTGTAAAAGTCCATTATGCTACATAAAATTAGGGCAATGCAATCTGATAGGCTGGATTTGATAAGAAATGCATAAGAGAGGGTCAAAGTCATCAGAGATCGATTAAAAGTTACAACTAAGAGGTAGAAATCCCATTTGAACTTAAAAAAGAAGCCAATAGTTAGAAATAAAGTCTTTCTAAATGTATCATCTTAGAAGAAAATATTTTGATTTAGTAAGAAAGGCAAGCTGAGCTTGAGATTTATTAGTCCTTACAAGGTGATAAAACGTGTCAGACTAGTAGCATAGAAACTAGCATTGCCTCTAGAATTGCTACAGATCAACAATGTGTTTCATGTCTTAATGCTGAGGAAATACCAATTGAACACTTCACGTATACCTTAAATAGACATTGAAGTACAAATAGATCTATCATATGAAGAAGAACTAATTTAGATCCTAGCACGAGCAGTAAAAAAACTTGTGCAACAAGATAGTTCCATTAAAGAAAGTGTTGCAAAAACACCATGGTTTGCAAAAAGCAACATAGGAAATTGAATAACATATGAGGGAGTAGTATTTACAACTATTTGAAGAAGGTAAATTTCAAAGATGAAATTTCTTTTGACGGGAAAGAATTGTAATGCCTCAAAAATCCCAGTTTCATGAATAGTACTTCCTGAGTCATGAATAGTATTTCCTAAGTAATTGAAGGGGAGTACTAGTCATAAAACTATTATGAGCTAAAAAATGATAAAGATGATGTTATTTGCATTAGCCACTAAACCAAAAAAATTTTTAATGCTGATATCTAGTGAATAACGACTTAAGTTTACATTGGGTTAGAAATTGGTCAGGATTTACACAGAATTACCTAAAAATAACATACCTTAAGGTCAAAATTACAAGTGAGTCAATAATTATGGAAATGGAATTTCTAACATCGATTGATATTTGATAGAAATTTCTTAATTATATGAGTGAATAGTTAACCAAGCTCCTATTAGAATTTGTGCCAAACATTTTAGGGCTTCCTTAATTAATAATTGTCATTATTTTTGAAATTGAAAAAAATATTTTTTGAGGCCTTTAATATTAAAACTACATTTTTGAATTTTAAAAGATAAATAAGATTAATTAGGGTTATCCAATCACCACGTGGGACAATTATGGCCTTCCAACCTCTTAATATAAAAGGTGTAATGTGTTTGTTTTTGCATCGGATCAAAACAAGCTCTCCACCACCCCTAAAACTCCTAAAACTAATGCCATAGTTATGTTCTCTCTCCTCCACTACTTTTCTTCATAACTCAGCCAAATCTTCTCAAAAACCCTTGATTAATATATGAAAAATGATACTTGTAGTGTTTAGAGCTCAATTCTAGTGTCAATTTTATGAAAATAGCCTATTTAGAAGTGAATATAGAGGTTAGAAGGTTTAGGGTTTTGAATCCCCTAAATCACACAAAATCCTGAATTGAACCTTAAGCATTTTTCTAGGTAAATAGGGAAGCTCTAGCTCATGATTCCAGTTTTATTCTCAAATTTGGAGTTGTATATATTTTTTTATGATTTTTTTCTAATTTATGGTGTATTATGGAATTTAAAGAACTTGGATGAAGACAAAAACTGAGGCAAAGAGAAGCTATAGAATTGAACTTAGGACGTTGAATAAAATCTCTTTAAGTGTATTCGATAAAATATGTTGTAATACTTATAAGTTAAGGCTTTGTGAACAGTACCTCTGAGGTATCAAAAAGTGTTCCTGAAGTGCTGGGTCATCTCCATAATGACTGAGGTGGGGCATATTAGTAATGAAACTTGAAGGGGGTTGAAAATGATGAAATTGACTTAATTTAAAGATTTAACAAAAGCAATAAATTATTTTAGGCCAAAATCTAGTGGGCTGTAAGCATAAATAGACTTGGGCCAAGAACGACCCAACATATGCCTCGACAGAACTAAAAATACCATACCGTAAAGGTCAAAAATTCTCCAGAGACCATTGGTGAAGGAATTTTTAAATTCTGTTGTTTTTTGTTATTTCTCCTAAATTTTGAGTTTTACATATAGACTGAGGCATTTAGTTAACTGGACTACCGATAGAGTTTGGCTGTGAAATTTTATGAGGCTTTAAATAGGCCTAATTGACAATTTTTAAAATTGATATGATAATTTTTAGATGTTTGAGTGAATTTTAAAATTTCTCAAAATTTTAGCAAAACCTGAGCATTTTTTAGGAAGCTCCAATTACACATGTCACCACCTGAGTTGTCCATAGCCATTATAAATACCCCTTTTCATGCCCCATCACCATCCACTTGGCCAAATCCACTGACCACCATTTTCTCCCTCACTTTCCTCCCTCTCTAGCTGATGCCACACTTGCTGGAAATTCTCTATTTCATGGCTATTCAATCTCTTTTCCCCCTTCAATCATTACTAAAAATTCCATTGATGAGTTAGAAATTATTCTTGGGAGGTTTAGGAAGCCTTGCACTAGCATGGAAGCTAATAAAAACTAAGATAGTCAACATATACACATAAGGGGGCTTAAATTAAACCTTGTATGTAAGTGTTCTTCACCCTTTTTTATTTTATTTCCTAGATGATTTCATCACTCTAAGAGTGCCTATGTTCTTGGATTTTCATTTAGAGGTCTATGGAATTTATTATGAATTTTCAAGGATTTGTGTGGCAATATGGAGGCTAAGAGAGAATTGGTGATCAGTAAGGGTATTACTGGTGCTAAGGTGTAGAAAAAGCTTCAAAGATGATAAGGTATGTGATTTTAATGTGTTAAAAGCATGCCATTGTTATTGCAGGTGTAAAATATGTGAGAATGGTGTATGGAATTCATGGTTTTCTTGGTTAATGTGTTTATAATAGTGAAATAAGACTATTTTATTATTAATTCCATAGTAAAGGAATGATATATGGGTTATTTTAATGGAAAAATTACATGAAATGTGGTAGTCTCTTTTCGGTTGAGAGTTTGTGAGTATGTGTGTGAGGTGTTATTGCATGTATACATATGGTTTATGATGTTACAAGATGTGTAGGTTTTGGCATTAATGGTTTGTGTATGTGTGTGGTGAGAAAAGGCATAAGTATGGATGTCACTATGTATGGCCTTAAGGTATGAGCATGAATAATGGCATGTAAATGAAATGCATGTAATGATACATAATATGTACTTGATGAGATTTATTATGGTTGGCATGTAAATAATGTGTGTGGATTAGAGTTAATAAGAAAATATGGGAATGGTTGTGAATTGGATATGGTCGAGAGGTATGTTTGGGATTATGGCATATTTATTGTGTAATTCATGTGAGAAATTTGGTGTTGGTATAGGAATGTAACTATATGTGTTGAATATGATGAGATAATGTATGTACAAGTGTGTGACATGTGTTGTTGAGGCATATATGGATTGTATAATGGCATGGCATGAATGAGATAAAATATATACATGTATACATATATTAGCATAATGATATGGGACATCTATGTGTGACAACTTATGGAAAAATGCATGTGTGTGGTTACAAACTAGGTTTGGCTAAGAGGTGTGTGCCATAGGGAAATATGGTAAGAATGGCATGGTATGGTATGTAATGTACATATTGGCATGATAATATAAGCATATGAAGCATGACATGAAATTAACATGAAGCATGGATAAACATAACTAAAAATATGGCATGCAAAGTGTGAGGCTTGGTAGGAAAAATAGGACTAAGGATTTAGGTATAAAATGGCTTGAAAATGGACTTAGAAAGCATTGGCAAAAGTGACTTGAAACTAGCTCAAATGTCAATGGCATTTGAACTATATGTGTATGACAATTTGAAAATGGCAAATTGGGCCAATTTTAGTGCCATTATAAGATTAATAACATGGCATGATAAATGGCCTTTAATGTTATGTGTATTAGAATGAATAGATGCTTAGTGAATTAAGGCTACGAGGCTATAACTATGCACAAAAATAGAAAAATGACCTATAATATTCTTGTTAGATGGACCATTTAGGAATTATCCTATGAATGGTACTTAAAATACATGTAATTGAAATTAAAATTATGATATGAGATGGACTTAAACTTTAATTATAAATGCCTTGAGAAAGGACTTAAAATTGTCGTTAAAAAATGACTAGTAACTATCTAGCAGGACTAAAATGGACCTATAACTATTCGAGTCAAAATTTGACTGTTAAGTAAAATTTATAACTATCATTTTTTAATTTCTAAATATTATGAAATCATGATCAGTGTAGAGATTATGCATTTTTACTAGTCATGAGAGTGGTTAGTAGAGTTGCCACCTAGCCTCTACACTAGGACCTTTGATCTTTTGTACTAGAAAGGTTCAGAATACAGATCTTATTTATGCCCCAATAATATGCCTTCCATTTTATATTATAACATTTATTAGTCCTATATCAAGTGAGCATGGATTATATTTAAAGTATTTATGTCACCTTTTCTTGTATAAGAAGTAAATTAATAGTATTTAAAGAATACAACAAGTATATTGTACATAAAAAAAGTGGGACATTAATTAGTTGTTATTTGACTTGACAATTACTTGTAATTCTATAGGAATTAGCGGTAATTATCTAACACTCAAATCTAGAAGATTGGCCTTTATTAAAATACATTTTCCATCTGACTTTTGATTAGAGAAGAGTTAAGACCATTTTATTTAAGAAAACACTAAATAATTAGTTAGAAAACCATTATAATGTGAGATTTGGGTTTTAGCATGTAAAAAAAGTTGTTTAACTAATTATTACAACCTAAAATAAATTAGAAAATAAAATAAGTACAAAAACAAAGAAAATATAGTAAAGCACTTAAATGGTCCCATCAGTAAGTCGATAAGTCTAAGCAGACTATATGTTTTCTTATGCATGATGTCCGTGCAGACTTATTATGTTTGTGAGTATTTGTACATTCTAAATAATGGTGGTCTGTGCGGACTTATTGTGGCCTATTTGCTTATTGTCTGTGCGGACTTCCTTATTAAATCTTTAGTCCGTGTAGACATTTGTCTTACTTATATGTGTTTATTTTTTTTCTAGACGTGCCTTAAATGTGGGGCACCCTTTTTAGATGACAATAATGGTACTCTGTGATGCCTATCCTGGTCAAGAATAGGGTGAGAGTGATGAGATTCCAAACGTTCATGGTTCACTTGGTTGGTAGAGATTTTTTTTGAGATTTGTAGGCTTTTAGAGCTCTTTTGGATAGGTGGATGGACATGATACACATATTCCACCTATTATTTAGAGAACTAGCCATAATGCCCTTTGATTGGGTTTTCATCATTGGAGTGCCATACATGGGGTGAGCCATTGATTTTGACACTTACTACCTTGACCCCCTGCTTCGACTATAAAAGGTGAGGGAGTTATTGGGTTTTATTCCTCAGGATCATTCTAGGAGCATCCAATGCACAAACTTGCATGAGAGGTGGATAAATGTAAATCCATCTTGTTAGTCTAAGGCATATCAGTACATGTATTGCTTTTTCATCTACTTACTATGCATAACATTGTTTGCTAATACTAATGGCAATCGGAGCTGGAGCTTTCTTCCTATCTTAGAGTAGGTTGAGAACATTAGCTCTTGGAACTAGTGTTGTTCCTCTCTTAGCTAGGTTTTTTAAAGCTTGGACATGGCTGTTCGTACCAAAAAAAGCCATCAAACTCTATAGGGATTCGTGTTAGGTGTTCAGGCAAGTAATTTATTTTCATCCATTTTTCTTCCTTTGGTCATTCTAGATTTTAACCTTGTTCCTTTATTTTTGTAAGTTTGGGCATATGAGTTACAAATACTACCTCGACCTTGCAAGCTTAACATCTTTTGTCAATACCCAATGATGGATTAATGGGTTCGACCATTCTTAAGACCTTGGAAAACATCTTCTTTGATACAGTGTTGTCAGTATCTCAGTTCTAAAACTTGGTCTTACATGAGTTTTCCTACATATGAAAGCTCATTACTAGTAATTAAGGTGATTATAACTAACACTTACCTTTACAAATTGACTTGGCATGGTGAGATTTACCTTTTGAAGAGCTGCTAGAGTTTTTACATTCTACTCGAGAATTGTCATCTCATAAGATATTGCTAACCACTCCAGAGGCTTAATTGTGGTTTTTAGGATAGAGAGTAATAGGCTGGCATATAGGGCCTGATGCACATCATGTCCCTCAGAGTCCTCCCAAATTGATGTTATTCAAGATGAAAATCGATGATTTAGTGTTTATGCAAGACATGATTATGGGTATCTTAGGGAGTACACTAGTGGAGAGTGATGGAGAGGGTTACATTTCTTAGGCATCTACTCACCTATTACCTCAAGTTCCTTACACTTTAGGACCTCCTCCTCCTTAGGTAAACTTTTTGGTCTTTTACTCATTATTTTTTAAAATATCTCCTGATTATGTGTTGTATTATAGCCTACTACTACAACCACCTCTAAGGCTAAACCTTTTTCAGCAAGAAAAAGGGCGAGAACTATTTTTAGTTCTTTTACTTCTCCATTTTTATCTCCTTCTACTCATATTGCTAGGAGTGGAGTTTCTAGTCTACCTATTAGATAGTCATCTCTGATTGAGGAAGTTAAGGGCACTTTAACTGACCTATCGAAGCTAAGCTACATGTGATATGGCAAGGATGTAAAGCTATCCTCTGCTTGCCTTCATATTGAGGATAATTAGCCAGTTCCTTTTGAACCAAAGAACACCATATTGGTATGATACTTTTTTTAACTTTTACTAATCATTATGTTGTTTTGATTTGATGTGACACTTTTATCTTTGATTTGAGCAAGTAAAGAGGGCTTTGGTATAGAGGACCACTCACGTAGTGGAAGCCTTAAAAAGGGCAATGATTGATGAGACTTGAGTCCTTGTTGTAAGCTATTTCCTTTAATGGTTAATTTATACAAATGTGTATGTATGCATGTTAAGAATTGATCCTTCATTCTTTTGCAGAGTGAGTTGTTAAGGAGAGTTACTAATCCTCATGAGACTTAGAAGAAATTATAAGCCTTGAAGATTTCTAAAAAGCTAGTGTTCTTGACTGATGATGAGGATACTGAGGATGAGGATAATATTAAAGAGTAGAATAGATGGCAGCATTATCAAATTTTTTTCTTTTGAATAGGCCTAACTTTTGTATACACAAACATTAGCACACAATCTCTTATTTTCAATAAAATCTTGCATCCGTATATAGAAATGTTTGATTATTGATTACAAAACATACTGACATAATTGAATATCATATTCCAACTCTATCTAAGGATTCATACTATAATTCAATCACATTAGACCCTAGACCATAAATGACAATAATCCATGTTATTGTTATTCTACTAGAGTTTTAGCGACATCAAATGAAAGCCTTTTATCATAAGACATGCTTAGAAAAGCATGATAGTTCTTGGTTCATGAAAACATGACATATAAAGGTTTATGTAGACATTCTTCTTATTTGTTAACAAACATTATTGTGGACCTATCTTAATTAATTAATGTAGACCTTAATGTTGACTCCAGATGTTTTGATGTCTATACAAACTTCCTCGTATGTTTTGGATTCTTTATCTTAGTAGGAAAAGGAATGGTGAGGGTTAGGGCCTATAAATACATCTCTTCTCCTTTGTTTATACCAAACTTCACTATGTCTCTTTCTTTTAGTCAACAATTATCCAAAATTTTGGAATCAAAGGTTTCTTAGACTTCAAACATCCTTGCTCCCTTTTTTGCCCTTAGGTTCTTAAGAAAAGTGAAGATTGACCACAACTTTTTTAATGCCACTATGCAATATTAGGACCCCATCTTCCATGTGTTTGTTTTCAATCATCAAGAGACCCCGACTGTTTAAGAATTTATTGCTATTTTGAACTATAAAAATGCTTCAAATGATCCTCTAGCTCTTACATCTTTTGAGGAGCATTATCCTATGGATATTATCCTTGCTTTGGGCATTTCTCCTTCTATGGCTCAAAAAGTAATTCTTAGTGTAAGACCAATTTCTTTGCAAGCAATTTTAGATTTTGGTTACAAATTTCCTCTTTACTCAATAGAATGGACTAAATGCATGTTATTATAGACCCTTGGCAATTTGCTAATAGTCACCTTTAACTATGAGCTTTGTGGTTTAAAGATCCTCTAATTTTTGACTAAAATATGCTCTAATCATAATCCTTTTTGTGTCTTCTTAGCTAAAACCATTTGAGGATTAGATACTTTAAAGAAAGGGGACATTGACTTTATAGTTGGGAACCCACTTCTTTTGTAAGTATGTATAGAGAGCCCTGACGGCTTTTCCCTCTAGCATTTAATTTTTTTCTTTTAGCCATTATTTTTGCCTAGTGTGCCTATGAGGGTTTTCATACTAGTGGGTTTGCATACTTTTTTGCTTAGGTGGTTTTTTACGAATTTTCCAACCTAATGGCCTTTTGTTTTAGATTTTGTTGCAAGAAAAAATAGGGCTGCTTGCACTAACTGTGGAAAAGCTTTAGATTAAGTATGCTCTGAATCATCATTATGAAAGGAAACTTAAGAAGGAATTTATCACTTATGATCAATGAACTGAATGGTTCAGTACTACTGTTGCAGTCCGATAGAGGTGTCCTTGGTGGTAGATTACCCATTTTTCTTCAAATTGCCATTCGAGCTGAGTTCCCCTGATATGATTGAGGCATGCTACATTTTATATCCTTTCTCATATCCAATGACAATTTGGTGTATTGTAAAAGATCCCTTTTGAACTTTTGGGGTTTCAAGGTGGACTTTTAACATGGTATTTCTTGCATTCTTTTCCCCACTTGTTGAAGCATTGTGCCATAGTGAGAGATGTGCCTGATTATACAACTAATAACAACATACGTACAGATGATAATTATAGGGATTGGATTCTAAGTACATCTAATGACAATAGGACATTAATACTAAAGAGAAAATGTGAGGATAAAACTTCTATGCTTGAAAAAAGAAGATGTATTTAGACTTTTCTTGGAGTCCAGTTACTTGTATGATTTTTCTCACTTAATTTGCATATCAATGATTATGACTAAAGCATTTTTGCTATTAATTGAATTTAAGACTAAGATACTTAATCTTGGCAAATATATTAATTTCCCAATAATGATATTATCATTAGCAATCAACCTTGAAAAGATTTTCTTCATTGGACATTTTCTCTCAAATCCCCTAACTTTTGCATGAAGTGCCTAATATGGTTTCACCTTATTGAGGTGTCCTATCTTTTGCCTAAGTTGCCCTTTTTTGGTCTTCAACTTAGTAGACTTTTTTCTATATCTTTAATAGAAGTATTTCTTTAGCATATCCATGTTAATAGGTTTCGAGAATTCATTGCCTTCTAAGTCTGAGATCTTAACACCTCTATATTTGAATATCTTCTTGACAAAGTATGGGCCTTCCCAATGAGGCTTGAACTTTCCCATAGGATCTAATAATAAAGGTCTTGTTCATTTTAGAACCAAATCACTTTTTCTTATGGGTTTGGCCTTGAGTTTCTTGTTGTAGGCTCTAGCGATTCTCTTATGATACAATTGCATATGATAAAGAGCGTTAAGTCATTTTTCATCAATCAATGCCAACTATTCATATCTATTTCTAGCCTATTATGCTTCTAGTATTTTTGCTTCCAGCATAACCTTAAGTGAAAGGACTTCAATTTCTATTAGCAGCACCGTTTCCATTCTATGAACAAATGAATTAGTTGTGGCCTATGTAAAAGTCCTGATTGTTGTTCTCTATCCCTATAATACAAAGGGTAACATGTCTACCCAATCATTATAGGCAACTATCATTTTTTTACAAGATTTTATTGATATTCTTGTTGGTTGCTTCAATTGTCCCATTAGCTTGGGGGTAGTATAGAGAAGACTTGTGATACTCAATTTTGTATTTCTATAAAAGCTATCAAGTTTCACCTTAAAATTATACTCCATTATCTATGATAACTTGTTGTGGCATTCCATACCTACAGATGATATTTCTTTTAATAAATTTCACCATTTGTCTTGCCCCTAATTTGTTGAAAGATTCAGCTTTAACCCATTTTTAGAAGTAAACAATTGCTACCACTGTGTATATATGCCCTCAAGTAGTTGACAGCTTTATTTCCCTAATTACGTCTATTCCCTATGTTTAAAATGGCTAAGAAGATTATCAACTATTTAAGTCATTAAGAGGTATATGACTTAGGTTCCCATAGATTTTGGCACTTATGCTTAAATTCTCATCTTTGATCTCTAAGTTACCTTTTAATTGTTGTATGACTAGCATAGAATCCCTATATACATCAATTACTTTTACCCCTAATTGATATAAAGTTTTGAGGCCATAGATGTATGCTTCATATTCAACTACATTATAAGTTCCATGGAATTCCAACTTCTTGGCTAGGGACATTTGCTCACCTTCTAGATTGATGAGTAATACACTAGCTTCGGTACCTTTTTGGTTTATAGCACCATCGAAGAACATTTTCCATCCTTATTGGGATATTGTCCCTAAGAGTTCATCTGGAAACTCAAATTCTTCTTATTTTCCCCCGATTAGGTGTTGTGCTAAGAATTTAGTTACTGCTTAGCCCTTAATTGTCTTATTAGTGACATAGGAGATGTCAAACTCTTGAAAAAGTAGGATCCAACGGCCCATCTTGCCTATTAAAAAAGGTGTAGTTTGCAAGTACCTAAGGGCATCATGTTTTGTGATCACCTACACTTTGTATGATTAAAAGTAGTAGTGCAACCTTTTAGAGAGCCAAATTACTTCTAAACATATCTTTTCCACTTTTGTATACTTCTATTCATATGGGAGCAATTTCTTGCTCATGTAATAGACTACATTTTCTACCCCAGACTCATCTACTTTTGTGATGAGAGCTCTTATGGAAGATTCTTCAACTGCTAGATACAGGATTAAGGATTTTTCAGCTTTTGGTTGTTTTAAGACAAGAGGTTTGGATAAGTACTACCTGATGGATTGGAAAGCTTTTTGTAATCTTTGTTCCATTCATTTGGTTGTCTTTTATGTAATAAGTTTAATATAGGCTCACTGTAATGCCCGACAGTCAAAGTCTTATGAACAGTACCTTCTGAGCCCAAGTGATGTTCCATACGGTACGGGTCATCATTTCGAGTCCAATGAATAGCATATTAGTCATAAAACTTTGACATGCCTAAAAATATGGAAGATGAATGAATTAAAAAATTTAGCAGAACAAATAAATCATTTTAGGTCAAGAGCTGCTATTTACAGCGATAAAATGAGGTCAAGCCGAGATAGCTCTGGGATATGCCTGAATGGTCACAAAAATACCATACCTTGAACGTTAAAAATTCTATTGAGTATGATGGAGAAGGAATTATAATTTTTTGGCGTTAATAAATATTTATTCTAAATATTTTATTTTGGTTATGAATAGTGCCAAAAAGTCAATGGTGGAATTTTAATCTAAAATATTACATGGTCCCTAGTCCCACTAATCGAGGGTTTTTAAACCTAAAATGGGAATTTTTAGAGACACATAGAATATTTTATGAATTTTTGAATCAAAAAGTGAAATTAAATGTACATAAATTATTTGGGGGCCATTTGGCCCAATCCAACTTATCTAACCCATCAAGCATAAAAAACCACACACGTTGCCAAGTCTCTTTTAACCTCCCAAAACCCCTTAGGTCAACGCCATTCATGGAGTTTTCTCCTTAAAATTCATCTTTTCTCTCTCCTATTTACCACCAAATTTCATGAAAAATACATAAAATTAAAGCCTCCATCCATTTTAGATACCAATTCCCTTAAGAAAGTGGAGAAAGGAGCTCAATTTGGGGAAAAGCAACACTTAGGCGAATAGTGTCAAAAGTAAGTAGAAGCTCACTAATTCCATTTTTTTTATTTTTGATATAGGTAACTTAGGCAATTCTAAGAATCCCTATGGATTTAGAATTTTAATTGGAGTTATAGATAATTTTTGAGATTTTTTCTAAGTTTAACTTGGTGTATGTTTAAGGGTGCCCACTTCAAGTGAGAGAAATCAAGGCAATTAAGGCCAAAATGGTGGAGAGATAGGTGTGGACGCACCCTCGATATGTGGAATAATCTCAAATTTATTATGCCTAATGTGTATGTGTATTTATATGCATAGATGTTGTATGGAATAGTTAAATTTTGAGTATAGGTATTTTATTTAGGTGAAATGCCATTATAGCCAAGTATTTGGTGTGAAAATATTAGGATTTGTATGTTAAATTGGAAGGTATTGCATGTGTAATTGTGGGGACTTAATGTGTCTGAATGGTGTATCATAGTGTGTATGGCATGTATAGTTAAGTAATTGATGCATTTTGTGTGTAAATTAAATGTGGAAATCACAAATAAAATGACATAAAAATGGGTACATTATAAGGCATACAAATGTAATTTATTTGAATGGGAACATGTGACAAAAACATGGTAAAACAAAGTACATTATATTAGGTATTGAACATAAGAATAAGAGAGTAAAAAATTATTGAAAATAAGATTTCGAAAACCTAAGGAATGAGAAGCTCAAAATGCAAAAATGACCAAATGAACAGTGTTAGTTGTGGAAACTGACCAAATGAACAGTAACTTTATGATCATGGGCAAAGTTACAATGACTTATGTAAAATTGTTGTAACATTTAACATAATGGTGAAATATTAATAATAACAGTCTAAAATGGTTAATGACCCATCAGTTAGACACCCCTTGGATGGGTTGATCGGTCAACTAAGGGATAAATTAACTGCTAGATAGTCGGTCTTTCTAAGGCCCACTACTATGTATTGATTTTGGTAAGTGCAGCTACCTAAGTTCTGTGATGAGCCCTTGCATTATAGTTTATTATTATGGATATTGAGAGTGGTTTATGGATAGGTCCCTAAGTATCCACCATTGGTGCTAATTGATATGATGTTAATTGATTTGCAGATACTGGGAGTGGTCTATGGACTGGTCCCTACTATCTGCTATAGGTCCCTGAGTAACCGGGAAGGTAAGCATAGCTACCTAAGCCCTAACAATAGGCCACTACATAGGACACATCCCACTATCTATTATCTTAAAGTGTAGTCTATCTGGTATGGGCTTGTAAAATAATGAATCGACCTAAAATAACAGATAAGTAAATAGGATTAAATAAATGAATAAACTTAGAGTGGTTGGAATTACTTGCGGTGTGCGAAACATAACATGTTGCATGCCTACATGAATTGACATAATGTGTTTGATTTATTCCACCACTGAGTGTAATACTTAGTGTGTTAGTGTTCCAATGCGTAGGCTATAGATGAAGGGCTGACCAACATCAGACGTCATCAATAATATAGCTATTATAGAGTCTATTGGTACTTTTTGTTTCCTTTTAAATTCTATATATAGAGGTGCGCTTATGTTTATAGATGGTGTGGGTTATGGGATATGTATAGAAATAAACATGATCAACTAAATGTATGCACAGTTTGTGTGTATTAATGAATACTTGTTTATGCATGGTTGTGTGCTGATGGGTCTATGGCCCTATGTTCAAAGAAATGGATATGATACTATGATGTTGACTGTGTTCTCGAGGACCAGAGGGTCTAGAAGGGGAATAAGGTTGGAAGTTGAGTTTAGAAGTTTTTTCTTTGTAGGTTAATTTGGGGTTCATTACTAGGACAGCTGTTATGCTACCTGATTTTCCATAATTGTTGAGAGTGCCTGATAGGAGTTTTAACGGACTAAAATAGGTAGTAATAAGAGCATAAATAATCACACTTGGCCTAAGGGTATGTTTGTTCAACAATAGTCAAACTTGGGATAAAGTTAAACGAAAGGCCCTTAGGGAAATCCAAGGATGGGTGACCTTAACAGAAAGTAGCACACCTTGCTTGTTTTAGGTAGAAATGGGTAGGGGCTGTTACACTCATAAACTAATATAAGTTTGGCTATGAACCGACTGATATATTGTAGTTTACCTAGGAATCCTCTAACTTCCTTTTTCTAATTGAGGTATAGGCATTTCCAACATTGCTTTTACCTTATTCAGATCTATTTCAATCCGATTTCTGCTGACCACAAATCCTAAGAATTTTCTTAACATGACTTCAAAAATACACTTCATGGGGTAGAGCCTCATGTTGAATTGGTTAAATCTTTGGAAGAACTTTTCAAATTCTTCGAAGTGTCCTTCTTTTTCAGTAGACTTCGCCATCATATTTATCTATATAGACCTTAACTTCCTTGTGCATCATGTCATGAAAAAGCTTAGTGGCCATTTGTTTGTACGTTGCTCCTACGTTCTTTACTCCAAAAGGTATCACCTTATAACTATATGTCCCCCATTCAATTATGAAGGCCATTTTGCATTTGTTAATCACCTTCATTAAAATCTGGTTATACACCAAAAAGCCATCAACGAATAAGTACATGGCTACCATAGCTGCACTATCAACTAATACATCAATGTGGGGTAAGTGAAAGTCATCCTTAGGGCATGCTTTAATTAGATCCTAGTAATTAACACACATTCTAACCCTTCCATTCTTCTTAGGTTCTAGAACTATGTTGGCTAGCCAAATAGGGAAGACAATCTCTTCAATGAACTTGGCCTCAAGCAGCTTGACAACTTCTTCTTTTACCTTTTCTACCCACTTTAGTCTTATCCTTCTGAGCTTTTGTCAAACTATAATGGTGTAGTCATATGTTTGAATAACATGTTCATCAACTTTGCAATCAATACCTAGCATGTCCTTGTAAGTCTAGGCACAAATTCTTTCATATTTTTTTAGTAATCTCTCAAATTTTTTCCTTTCATCGATAGTAGTATCATGGGCAATTAATATATTTTTAGGTTATTCATTTATGCTAAGATTAAATGGATTAGTTTTAATGCAATTAATGTAAAAAAATGCTAATGTAATGATTGCTTGGTTGCATGCTACTATTAGGAAAAACATCACACAAATAAGAAAACTCTTCGTTCATTTTATTGGAAAGGAAATTGTTTTCCTCAAAAAGGTCATAAAGATGCATTTCATCTATAAGTAAATTAGAATCTAAATTAGAAACACTTTCAGAAGAGCTATAGTAGATTTCTTTAATGGCTAGTGGCTTAGGAAAGACTTCCTTTGTCCACTGGATCTGAGTGAGTTGGTTTAATTCCTAGTCAATGGCATCCATAAAGATCTCAAATCCTGTCTTATAGCACCCATCAACTATTCTAGGTTCTGGAGTCCCATCATACTTTGTAATCTTTTACTTGACAAAATAGTCCCCTTAGAGTATTCCCTTTCTTTAGGTTCCCCCTCTTCATTTGGATCATATCCTAATCCTCTTGTGTTTGTTTGACTATGGAGCCGCACTGGCTCAGTTATACCTGGCAAATTCTTTCCTAAACTAGTACTAGGGAAGAAATCCATCTTTTTCATCTTCTTGGACACTGTAGGGTTTATATAGTCTTCATAGATCCTAGCAATGTGAAATCTAGTGAAAGGCTGACTAGTTATAGCCAATGTAGAGACTGCAATATTGATTTTATCCTTTATGGTAATACTTTTAACTTCATGCAGGAACTAGATCATTTGATGTAAGGTAAAGGGGACTCTTTCAAGTTTATGGAACCAAGGTCTTCCCAGTAGAATAGAGAATGTAGCTGAGATATCAATAATAGAGAATATATACATATACATATACTTATACATACATACATACATACATATATATATATATATATATATATATATATAGGTTATCTAAAAGCTTTATTTCTATAGTTTTTTGATAAATATAGCTTGAGGCCCTATGTGATTATGATGTGTTTATTGATGTTTGATGAGGTTTTGGAGGGGACTAGAAGGGTCCAGTAGAGGTTAGTTTAATAATGTTTGAAGTGCTTTTATAGGAGAAAAAATTTTGGAATGTCACCCAGGTAGCTATTGTGCTGCCCTATTTTCTATAAATAGGTTGAGTGTTTGTCAATTGGTTTTTTGCATCTATTATACCTTATATAAGAACGATTACATGATAGATTGAGAAAAAAAGTAGTATTTGATAAATTTATAAAACATCCTATAAGTGTGAAGAAGTGTAGGCCTAGAGCAATTTTAGGATGGGTGACTTGGCAGGAAATGCATCGCCTGTCAGATTTCTTCGAGAGTCCGTAGGGGGTGTCATATATGT
>CANXYI010568956.1:0-19493 GCA_948208565.1 Hura crepitans
GTGAATTAGACCCTAAAAGCTTAGTAAAAACTTAACCACAATGACCTATAATTGTCCTAAATAACCATTACCTGAACCAATAAATCCTCTAAAGAGTAAATGGACTAGATTTGTGAAATATTTATAGAATTAAATTTAGCATAATATATCATAATTATTGGCATTAGGACCCTTGATTATTTTCCTGATATTTTACCCGGTTCAGCTTGTTTATGGCCATACCACACCGAGCTAATTTCCAACTTTGTTGTAAAAATTATAACTATCTATTTTTAAGATTATAATATTATAAAAAGTGAATTAGTAAAGAAATGAACACATATTAAGGTTAAATAGCCCACTAGATGGACACCCATTGGATGGGTTGATCGGTCAACTTAGGGGTTTTTATAGCTGCCAGTTTAATTGACTTTCAGATAAGGCTAGTACAGTGACTTAGGTCTATTTTAAACCACTGTACTAGTTAGACAGTCAGAGTAGATTGTGACATTCACTTGAATTATATTCTTCTTACCAGTGTAGCAGCGTGGATCTTAGAGGGCCACTACACTAGTATGACAAACAAACTAATTTGTTATGCATACTAGTTTGTGACATCTTTTAATCTTCAAATAGGGTTGGTACAGTGGCCAAGGTCCCAGAGGATCATTGTACTAGCTAGTTACATAGGCTAGTTTGCCAGGTAGACTAAATCTTATCATTTGCACCTTGGGTGCCTAAATGTGCTTAAGCTAGTGCAGTGACGCAAGTCCAAAATAGGGACCATTGCACTAGTTTATTTTCCCTCTAGATCCAGTGTTTGTCAAGGTTATCTCCTGAGTTGAGCTAGCTGAAATAATTAAATAAGATTAATAAATTCACATATGACTATGGAATGTGACACAGGGGTATTTTGATAATTTTCCATTGATAAGGCCTAAAGTCTTAAAATGGTATAGGTTAAACAGGTAATAATTAACAATAAGTCTAAAACATAATTTACATAAATTATATGACTCGTAATGATTAATTGGATAATATTACAAATAAAAACACCCTAGGGGTAAAATGGTAATTTTGCATGTTAGTTTTTAAACTGAACTAGGATTCTAGAACCAAATTAAAATTGTGATATTATGCATGGATAGTCTGTTGGGAATGTTTTAAATGTTTTAATTCACCATTGAGTATTTTCATACTCAGCATACTTATTTTGGTGTGCAAGTACCAAGATCAAGGACGTCACCTCATAAAATGTGTAATCGAGTTCAGAGGTCACTTTTGTGAAGGTTGATCCTGTTAAATTGTATAGCTTTTACACTCTAAATGCTTAGGTGGGAGAAATGGGTGTGATGTATATAAGAGACACAAAAAAGTATGTGTATATATATGTAGATAGACTGTGTTGTATTTAAGTAATGATTAATCCTTGTGGTGTATGTATGCTTTATGTTATTATTTGTGAGCCTAAGGCTCTATATGTTTTCTTGATTGTGGCCTGAGGCCCATGATTACTATCTAGTAGGTGATAATGATAGGTTGATATCTGGGGAACCAAAAGGGTCCAAGAGATATGAACACTTGTTACAGAAGTGTTTCACAGGTTTTAGAATTTTAGGTTAGTAACCTGGACAGCCGTTATGCTGGCAAAATTTTAAGACATACTGGATTGTGTTAGAATCATTCTATAATAGTTTAAACATGATAAAATGAACCTAAATGGGCTATAGAAATAAACTAGATTGAGTTGGGAGTCAGATAGAATTGCCTAGTGTGGTTTAAGTAAAAGTTAAAAGAATGACCATGGGAGTAGTCAGGATGGGTGACCTAGTAGCAAGTGCACCGCTTATTAGTTTTCTTCCAAAATCCAATAGGGCATGTCACATTTTTGTGGTATCATAGCATAAGTTAATGTTCATAGGCTAAGTACATGAGTGCAAATGTCTAATTTTTAAATTCCTTTGAACTGTTATGCTATCCAAGGCTAATAAAAAAGCCCTTTATAATAAAGATATGGTTGGTCAAGTTACTCGAAGGAGGGGCCAAGGACCTAAATGATTTTGCAACCATAAGTTATACAAAGAGTAGGCTATGTATCAATACCTGAACCTAGTAATGAAGCACAACAACCATAGTCACAAGTGATTAGCAAATAGTAGGCAGGAGTAACCCCTATTTTGGTACATCGGGAAGTAGTACATAAAAGGATCTTACCAGATTCCTAAAGTATGCTGAGGAGTTTTTTTTCCAATGATATTTAGAGAATGTAAGAGATTTTTGATAGGACTGAATGTAGAGTCAAGGATATAAACAGGTAAAACATAAAAAGAGAGATTTTGCAGTGCCAGTGTTAACTACATATGACAGGAAGGAGAGGTTACAAAAAAGGGAATCCTCTTCTAGAGAAAGAGGCAATGCACTGTGGGACAGTCCAGTGTAGTGGTAGGATGGTAAAAAGAGGAGAAAGCATCAGTTACAGGTACAGTCTTAGCCTAGGTCCCAGCATCAAACAAGGTACTAAGGGCAGAGATAGATATAGACCTAGAGGTGAGGTAGTCATTTACTAGTAAACCTCGATTGCTTCCTTGGGTCGATAGTACTCCTTGTACAGGGGGTAATAGGAGTGGACCTCCCATGTGTGCCACTTGTTAGGAGAGGCACTAGGGGCAGTGCAGTATAGGCAGAAGAGGAGAATGTCTCCATTGTGGTGTTAAAGACCACTACAGAAGAGAGTGTCCTAAGAAATAGGTAGAGGGTGCCCAGACATAGACATCTAATGTTTCACCCTAGAGCAAGGGTTAAAGGCAAACTAAAGGAGAGTAGTTTAGTGCTAGTTAGGGTACTTTAGTCAGGTAGTATGTTGTCAGAGCTAGAGAAGAGGCTATAGCACCAGATATTATAACTGGTATTTTTATTTATCTGATGTTCTAGTCTTAGCTTTGCTGGACCCTGATTTTATAACTTTTTATGCATGTACTACACAAGCATAGTATAGGCAGTTAGAGCATAAGCATGTTGATGGAGTCTTTAGAGTTAGCAACTCTATAGGGTAGTGTGCGATTGTGAACAGGGTGTATAAGAGATGCCCTCTAGTGATTCAGGGGCATAGATTGTTGCTGATTTGGTTGAATTGCATTTCAATAAGTTTGATGTAATCCTATGTTGGATTAGCTTACTAAGTATCAGGCTACGACTGATTGTGAACATAAAAGGTTGACCTTTCAGACTATACAAGGGCTGATAGTGATAGTGGATGGTAAGAGGAATCTTTTGAAAAATCTTATCATTGTTATAAAGATATAAAAACTCTTTCAGAAAGGGTGAGGCATGTTTGGCCTATGCTATTGATCTAAATGTTTCTAACTCTAATCTGGCATATATTTTAGTTACATCTGTGTTTTTTGACGTATTCACTGATGAGCTACCATGCTTACCACCTTAGAGGGAATTGGATTTTGAAATTGAGGTGTATCTTAGTACTGCTCCAATACTTATTGCTCTTTATAAAAAGGCACCTATTAAATTAAAAAGGACTGAGGGTACAGCTATAAGAACTATTGAATAAGGGTTTTATTAGACCCAGTATAACTCCTTAGGGAGTACTTGTGCTATTTGTAAAGAAGAAAGGTAGCTCACTCAGGTTATGTATTACTTTATAGGCAGTTGAACAGAATGATTGTAAAGAATAAGTATCTAGTGCCAAGATAGATAATCTCTTGGATTAGTTAAGAGAGGCTAGTATATTTTCTAAAATTGATATGAGATCTAGATACTATTAGCTGAGGATTAAAGAAACTGATGTTTCTGCAGCTACTTTCAAAACCCGGTGTGGGCATTTTAAGTTTTTAGTGATGCCATTGGTACTCACTAATGCCCCAGTAGCTTTTCATGGTACTTAATGAACAAAGCCTTTCAATCTTATTTAGATAAGTGGTGGTGGTGTTCATAGATGGTATTCTAGTGTACTCTAGAAACTAGAAAGAATATGAACAGCACCTAAGGGTTATGTTACAGACCTTGAAAGAGAGACAGTTATATACCAAGCTTAGTAGGTGTGAGTTTTGGTTGAGTAAAGTTCCTTCTCTTAGCCATAGAGTTCTAGAAGTGGGAATCAAAGTTGATCCCAGTAAAGTAAAAGCAGTACTAAAATGGGAACTACCTAGGAATGTAACTAAGGTGAGAAATTTTTTGGGTTTAGCTAGATATTACAAAAGACTTATAAAAGGGTTCTCTATCATTGCCACTCTTTTGGTCAGATTGACTAGAAAGAATGTGAAATTTAACTGGAATGATAAGTGTCAAGCCAGTTTTGAGCAATTGAAGAAAAAGCTAATAGAAGCTCCTACCCTAATTCAACTTGAATAGGGTAAGGACTTTATAATGTAGAGTGATGCTTCATTGACTGGCTTGAGATGTGTGTTAATGTAGGATGGAAAGGTAGTGGCTTATGCTTCAAGACAGTTGAAGCCATATGAGAGGAATTATCATGCCCATGATTTGGGGCTAGTTGCCATTGTGTTGGCTTTGAAAATATAGAGGCATTATCTGTATGGAGAGAAATACTACATATATACAGCTCATAATAGCCTGAAATATCTCCTTACTCAGGAAAAGCTAAACTTGAGAGAGAAAAGCTGGTTAGAGCTGATCCTGGATTATGATGGCTTGATTGACTACAACCTAGGGAAAGCCAATGTGATGGCAGATGCTATGAGCAGGAAATTTATGATGGTTCTAAAAGTTATGAATATTAGTTTGCAGTACTTCTCAAAAGATGTTGTATTGGCTAGGTTATAGATAAAGCCAAATTTTATATAATAGATTAAAAAGTCAGATGAAAGATGAACAACTAGTTCAGATAGCCAATAAGGTTTAAGAGGGGAAGGCTATAGGGTTTGAGTGATAGAGGAGGGATATCTATCTTATCAGAACAGGTTATGTGTACCTAGTATAGATAACCTAAGGTTACATGTATTAAAAAGGAGACACATAAGGCTCCTTATTCCATGTATCCTAAGAGTACAAATATATTTAAATTTGAAATTTTATTATTGATGGCCTGGTATAAAAAAAGATGTGGCAGAATATGTTGCTAAGTGGTTGACATGCCAGCATGTGAAAGTTAAGCATCAGGTTCCTTTTGGATTGTTGTATTCTATAACAATACTAGAGTGAAAATGAGAAAAGCTAACCATGTGTTTTGTGATGAGTTTACTTTTAGCTAAAAGTAAATGTGATGCTACAAGGGTAATTATTGATAGATTGACAGAGATAGCTCATTTATCCTGGTCAGGATAGATTAGTCCCTAGAGAGGTAGGCTAAACTATATATAGATGAGATAGTCAAATTACATGGTATGCCAATGACTATTATTTTGATAGGGATCCTCACTTTTCTTCTAGATTTTGGAAGAAGCTATAGGTAGCTCTAGGCACCATCTGGCTTATAGCACTGTTTTTCATCCTCAGATTGACGAATTGTCAGAGAGGGTGATACAAATATTTGAGGATATGCTATGAAGATATGCTATTAAGCTTATGGGTAACTAGGATTAGTACTTGTCCTTAGAAAAGGTTGCCTATGATAATCATTACCAGTCTAGTTTGGGATGGCCCCATATGAGATAGTGTATAGTAGATGATGTAGGACTCTTTTATTTTGGAATGAAGCTGGAGAGGATAAGATTTCCAGTGCGGATTTAATCAGAGAAAGGCTAAAGGAAGCTATGGTTAGATAGGAATCATATGCTAACTTGAAGCAGAGAGATACTGAATATATAGTTAGGGGAAAAAGTATTCTTGAAGGTTTCTCTATAGAGGAGAGGTGTTAAGGTTTAGGAAAAAGGGCAA
Source organism: Hura crepitans (assembly GCA_948208565.1). NCBI lineage: Eukaryota > Viridiplantae > Streptophyta > Magnoliopsida > Malpighiales > Euphorbiaceae > Hura > Hura crepitans. The sequence continues at coordinate 5,830 of CANXYI010568956.1, forward strand.
TTAAGCCCTAGGTTCATAGGACCCTATGAGATTATAGAAAGGGTTGGACCTCTAGCATACAGGCTGGCACTACCACCTGAGCTATAGCTGATACATGATGTTTTTATGTTTCCATGCTCAGGAGGTACAAGTCAAATTCATTATATGTAAATCTAATGGCAGATATTGAGGTACAGTCGGATTTGAGTTATGAGGAAAAACTGGTAAAGATTATGGCTCTTGAAAAGAAGTAATTGAGGAATAAGTCCATACCCCTAGTTAAAGTGCTATGGGAGTACTATAATATAGAAGAAGTTACCGAGGAGCCAGAAGAGCAGATGAGAGCTTAGTATTTTCATTTATTTACTCCAGGTAATTTTAAGGATGAAATTTTCTTAAGAGGGGATGAAATGTAACGTCCGTACCTCGAGGCTCCATGAATAGTGCCACTAGGTCCGAGAAATGTTCTCATGGTGTCAAGTCACTTGCACATAAATAGATGTAGTAACACTATTTATGAAACTTTAAGGGGCTTTAATTTGATGAAAAAAAGGTAAAATTTAAAAATTTAGCAGAACCAATAATTCATTTCAGACTGTAAGCTACTCCTCTATGTAATAAAAATTTGTCAGGCTAGGAATAACCTGGGATATGCCTAGATGGACCTAAAAATAACAGACCTTGAAGCTTAAAAATTCCATTCAGTCCATTGGTGAAAGAATTTTTGCATTCTAAGGTCATTTATAAATTCTCATAATTTTTGAGATTGGCATGCAAATCGAGGTAGTCTAAAAACTATCTTATCGATGGAATTTGGCCATGAAAATTTATGAGCACGTAAAGGGGATTAAAATATGAATTTTAAAACAAATGATGTAATTTTTTGAGGTCTATGTGAATTTTGGTGAATTTCCAAAGTTTTCTAAAAAACTAAGCTATTTTAGAATGGCTCGGGTGGTTGTGGGACCTACCCACATTTAGACAGCTAGCCTAGGGGCCATGCTAAGTGGCAAAGCCACTTAACAAGTAGACTTTTCCACTAAATAAAAGGACAAATTTCTTTCTTCTTTTTTGGGTTGGAAATAATGCCACAGCTGGCTAGAGAGGGAGTTTCATTTTCTTTCATTTAGTTAATTCCATCAACTATGGGTTTCTAAATTCAAGTTAAGATGTTAGAGAGTTGGGGGAAAAAGAATCATGACAAAAGGAGCTCTCAATTATGAGTTAAAATTCATCAAAGTTTACTAGACAGAAGCAGTCCAGCAAGTAGCCAAAGTGAGTTTTCATGCTTTCTCTTTAGTGAGAAGTTAGGATGGGTGACCTGGTGGGAAATGCACCGCTTATTAGTTTCTTTGAAAATCTAATAGGGCGTGTCACACATGTTTACTAACTCTTTGAGCAATGTGAAATATGTTATCTAATCTATAGTAGCCTTAGAATGCGTTGGGTAATATACAATAAAGGAAATGACATGACTCTTAAATGACATATGCTTTAAATGAATTATGATTAATATGAAATATGGAGTAAATTGTAATAATTGACATGAGTTGCATTAGCATGTATTACATTTGCTAATATCATGATGACATAAGACAACGACTGAAGTTGTGAGTATAGGTAAAAGAATGAATTGCGTGTTTGCTTGGCATGAATGTGACCACTTCCTAATGTGATGTTTATTTTCAATACTGTTGACATGTATGAGTGGATTCAAAACTATGTACTAATGGTGTATGATGAAATTAAGTATGATGTGTAATGTTAATGGTATTTTATTAATGTTTAACTAGTTGAGATAGGTGGATATTTTGCACTATTGTGTATTGTTCAATGATAGAAGAATTACGATTGTATTTGTTGATTTTGTGGAAATGGATTTAAAGGTGTGGAATTAAGATAAAACAAGTAATAAGGTCTTGTATGCAATGTGATAATAATTGATTACGAACATGAGGTAATAACTAGATTATCAAATAAGATGTCATAAACTGATGTATGATAATAAGATAAAGACAATGCGGATAAGACGATGTGATAACTTGAGTAAAGAAATTGTGTAATCATGTATTTCAATTTGTGAATAAAGAAAAATGTATGTGATAGGATAATAAATGACCATGAGTAATGATTGCATTAATAATAATGTGCTAAACAAGTAAGAGTATTTATATGATTATGCAATATGTTTGTGACACCCTTATCGGCTTTCTGAAGAAATCTGATAGATGGCGCACTTTCCACTTAGTCACCCATCCTAGAATTACCTCGGGGTTCATTCATTTAACACTTATTAAAAGTGCAATTATCATCTATATTTAACTTAATTCTTGAATTTACCTTTAAGGTATATCAACCTAGAGTAAGATGGACCTGTGAGGTCTATTAATAGTTTATTTCATTTATTATAAAAATTCTGATGGTACAACAGCTGTTCGGGTGCCATCTTAAAATTTTACCACCTGTAAAAAACATTTCCAATAATCGTATCTTTTATTTTATCAACTTCAGACCCTATTGATCCTCAAGGTATCATAATCATATAGGCCTTAGGCCCCACATTCAACTCAAAATAAAATTTAAAATTGCTTAATCACATAAGTAATTAATCATCTCCCAAAGATTGTTCATGCAAATTTCAATTTATTTAGATTACAAAACCACAGCAGCTTCTAAGCATGCTGGACACATAACCTACAGCTATTACATGAGTGCCACTATGTACCCCAAATACATAAAATGCACATTTTTATTCCCTCAGCTGCTACACTGCATATAACTCGAGGCTTATCTATTGCCCTTGCTTCCCTGAGCACCAAAACACTGGTACGCTGAGTCTAAAACTCAGTGGTGAATTTAATTAATTAAAAACATGTTTCATACATTTTATGCATTATAATTTAACTTATATAGATATCCATTTTATAGAGTTCATGCATATTAAGGTTAACAATAATAATAAAAAATATAGCATTCATTTGTAATTAACTATGGTATTCTTAGTTAGTCAGACAATATAAGTATACCTTTCCTTCACCACATACTTTTCTTTTGTTCAAGTCATTTTGATAAAACCCATTTATAAACTCAACTAGTTAAATGTACTTGCATTGTAACTTGTGCATGTTATTACCCATTGACCATGCAACATTTGTTAAAAAATTTAATAGGATTCTTAATTTTCAATCACATAATGTTATTGAGATTATTGTGTTAATTCCATTAATTCATTTATGTCGATATTCAATGATTAAGTATCTTTAATGATAATATTTAAATTATTTAATAGGCCCAACTAGGTAGATTACACCTAAATACGCTGGATCAATGAGGGAAATAAATTGTGCAGTGGTTCACATTTTAGACCCTGACCACTGCACTGGCTTAGTCTGCCTCACAGACTAGTGTAGTGACCCAATTATGGATCTCAGCCACTACACTAGCCCATGATATATCTATAGGGATTAGTCTTAAGACCTCTTAAATTAGTATAGGATTCCATATGTATCATCCAGGTTTGCCCAATAGACTAGTACAGTGGCCCCTCTAGGATATACACCACTGCACTAGCATAAGGAAACATACTAGCAATATAGTGGCCTACCTTGCAGACTAGTGTAGTGGCCCAATTATAGACCTCAGCTATTGTACCGGCCTAGTCTACTAAATAGACAATATAGCAGTTGCCAATCCCTAAGTTGATTGGTCAATCCATCTAGCTGGTGTCTAGCTAATGGGCCATCCATCTCAATTTTATGTTTACTTTTTTACAAATCATTATTTAATAATATTTAGAAATGTTTAACAGTTAGGTATAAATTTATTTTAACAATTGAAATTTGACCTCGATAGTTACAGGTCACTCTTGGTCCTATCAAAAAATTTTAGGTCCATTTCCCCAAGCCCAATTTAAGTCCAGCTTATGTAAATAATTAAAGCTATTTATTTAATATCATAATTTCATGTATATATATTATTTTATTTCTAGTGTTTTAATTAAGTCAAGGGTAGTCTTTTTCTTTGGATAGTTATAGGCCCGTAGCCGATACATTTTCTATCACAATTATAAGCTCGTAGTCTATATATTTTCTATCACAATTATAGGCCCGTAGCTGATATATTTTAGAAATCTTTTTACACCTCATTGCATGCCAAGTAATTAGCCATTATAGGCTTAAATTCATGTCTCCTTAGTTGTCACACATTAGCCTCAAACCTATTTAACTTATGTGTACTAAGGCCTTAAATTGACTTGTTTATTTTCATGCCATTTCTAATTCTATTTAGGCTAATCTAATCACAAAAATCTAGCCATTTTAGTTTACAGCTTCCCTAATTTAGCATGGGTTTTTCATGTTATTATTTAACCATTTCCATGCCATATATCTCACACATGTATGCCTATTTTGTCATAAGGTCATGTGCACCAATTCATGGTTAACATTTCATGTCATTTTAGTTTCACACATAGGTCACTTAATTAATTTAATGGAACCTACTACTATTATTTTAATTACATAATTCTCATATCTTAAAATTAAATTCATTGGGTATATCACCTTGATGTTTCCATGCAAGGTCTCTCGCCCAAATTATGTTCATCACCCCCAAGTGGACATTTTCCATACATTTCTTAAGACATTCCCATTACATTTTCTCATCTCTTGTTTAAGGCCATTATTTTCTTTTGCATTATCTCTTAGCATGCCATTTTATTCCCATATGCATGTCTTTTATAATCTTCATAATATATAATTAAAACTCTTTTAAATATACCATTTTCATGCATAGGTTACTTTATCCATGTCATGGTGTACCTTTAGTAGCTTTTAATCACTCTATTCCTATACATGTATACCACTCCACATTATATGTTTTATAATTATTTTTATATGCCAAGTCTCTCAGCTAATTAGGTTGATAACAAAAATATACTTTTGCATTTCAGCCATATTAATTTAGAATCCTTTTACATACATTGTCACTAATTTTCCCTATACCTATATCACATTTTTATCACTTTAACCAGAACCCATATATGTGCATCCCATACTACACTTTTATTTCATTACACCATTCTTATGTACCTTGGCTATACAAAACACCCACACAATTTAATCCACCAGTCAAAATTGTATCTCTGTATCACCTTTTCTTACTCTCATTATTTATGCTACCTATTTCTTTAAATTTCTTTGGTATACAACTTAGCCATTCATTACTAAGTAGTGTACATGGTCTTCTTCATAAGTAACTCTAGTCTATTATTGTTTACACCTTTATGTGTTCACCATGCTATCATGCACTTACCCCAACTCATTCCATGCATTACTTTATTGCCTACTTATATGAATATTCTCAATATTACACATCATATGACACCCATACAAGCACAACCTATGACATCACATAATATGGACTTAACTACTCTACTCATGCCATAAAATTTAGACATAAAATCACCCACACACCAATAAGGCAATAGAGAGAAAATCAATCCCTAAGTGCATAAATTCCAATAGTAACAACACCCATTTAATACTAACCTACCTAGGATTGAGCCCAACTAATTTATAACTTAATTACCCCTATTTTCACTAGAAGTTTTACACCATTAGCTCACAACATGTTTAGCAAGGGAAGAGTGCAACATACATCTAAGAAATTAAATTCACATGCCTAGAAATAACTAATTTCCAGCACAATTTTATTTGGCACCAATAAGAATTTTGCAACACCAATTTACATGATTTCTAACAAAGGTGGATTAAGGCATGCTTTTAATTAGATTAAATTCACAAACTTGGTGAAGTGCCATTAGTCCTTAGTTTTTCAAAAGCTCTATAAACTCCCTTTCTCTAGAAAATCTACACTTTATATCATAACTCTAAGAACTCCTCTTTTGCTGCCCTTCACATTTCCAACCTGAAGACCACCAAAACACACACACAATTACCACTTGAAAACCTTAATCACAAAGGCATTCTTAGAGAAGGAGAATTTCTAGAAATCAAAGTAACACTAAAAGAAATTAACTCACTCTAACACTTGAGTAACATGCTGCCCATACTCTCTTTTGTTTATTCTTAATTTCTCCTTAAGTCCTCTCATTGCTAGTGATAGCCAACTTCTCAAATCTTCTATGGTTGCTAGGTTTAGGGGTTATTGGTGACCGTAAGGAGAGGAAATAAGGTTGAACAGCCTAAAGAAAAATAAGGAAATGATATCCCACATGAACAACATTTCAATAGAAAAAAATTTGAGAGAAAAAAATAAAATAAACAAAGGGAGAAGTGGTGGCCAAATGTCCAATGGGTGTTTAATGATGTTTAGTGATAAGTATTTATATATAGGAAGAAATGAATTGGAAACTATATATCATTCTTTAGGCCAAATGATTTAGACATAATAGGTATATGCAATGTTTTAAACATAAATAAATGTATGTTTACTTTATGTGGAAAAAGGGGCATGTATAGTTGTATGAATATAACAATTATGACAAAAGGATAAATTAGTCTAATATGCATGCATGGCTTGTAACACTCTAATTTTTAGTTGGTATAAAAAAAGGGGTTAATGTGGAAAATGAGTTTGAAGGATTTTTTCCTTAATTATTATTTATGCCTAGATGAAGGATTAAAATAGATAATAATGAATAAAAGGATTAAAAAGAGGATATTACCTAGATGAGAAGTGAACCATTGGATAGAAGTTAAGCAGACGATCCTAGTTATCTATCCAAATCATAAATAAGGACAAAAGAGCAGTAGAGAGGAAAGAAAATCATACATTAATTTTCCTCTAATTTTCCTCTCCACTGCCCTCAAGGATACAAACATCTAATTTCTATTATACTCACCTCTCATTAAGGAAAGTATTTCCCTTCATCATTTATTCAATTCTCCATGTAATTGTTGCTTATTGATGTGCAAATTTTGGGTTTATTCATTGATTTGTGTTGCTGCTTATTAATCAAGAAGAATAAGAGGAGAGTTTAAAGAGAAAATAAAAGGGAAAAAGGTTGATTGAGGGCTGAATTTGATTCCTAACCATGCTTTATAGAAATCTAAGTATGTATATGGATGAATCCTTAAATTTTCTATTGAGATCTGTGTGAATTTTGTGCTTTTTAATGATATATTCAAACTTGCAATTTTGGGCATTTCTAATAAATTTGATGTAAATTACTTATTAATTAATGTTCTTAATGCATGAAAATTGATGAGAAATCAATTTATTAAATGTATAAACAAAATGAGATTGGAATTTTAGTGAATTAGATTGAAAATTTTGAGTTCCTTTACTACTTTTCATTGAAAATCGCTACTAGAAATCATTAGGTCTGTAGGCCTTAGATCTTTGATCCCTAGGCCACATAGCTATGAGCCCTATGGGTTAAGTGAACTGTTGATGGACCTTAGGGCTATAACCCCTATCGGATCTAGTAAACATGCATTTTTCACTTGAAAATGGAGGAGATTTTCAAAGCGATTATACATGCAACCTAAACCAAGATTTCTCTACTGTGTTTTTATGTATTTATACTTGTGAATAATGTAAACTAATTGATGATTTAAAAGTCAATAGGAAAATGAGAACAAGGTCAAGTGAAGTATACATACACATGCATTTACAAATACAAAGTGAGGTAAGCAATCATGTATGAGTTTTTATCGAAAATAAGTATATGTAATATGGTTGAACTCTTGGAAATGGCATAAGAGATGCTTATTATATGCTTGTTGAAAGTGTAACCATGGCTTTTGCATTATATAAACAATTGATATAATGACATGAAATGTTGAACACAAAATGATCAAATAATATAAACTATTGTTGAACATGTTACATATGAGTTATATATAATTGATAAATAAGATCATTTGACACTAACATTTTAATATAATGCCTTGAGATGGCAAAAAATCAATTGATTGTTAAAATGCTATATGTTTATGAAAGAAATCATAAGTTGACATTAAGCATGAGAAATATAAAGATTATGAGAGATGAGTAAACTAAATTGTATACCTATGTATGCTTAGAGTATCATTATAGCATTAGGATAAGTTGGCATGCTAATATGGTCTTTAGTAGTACTATAACATCTTTTATGAGTGGGTACAGTAGCATAAGTCTTAGAAAGCATCATACAACCTTAAGCTCTATAGAGCAATGGTCATATGAGCTTTATAGAGCAATCATATTTTTAACTCTATGAAGTAATGACATTTTAGTCCTATAGAATAATGGCATTAGTTCTTTGGAATGACATGATTTCTAGCTCTCACTAGTAATGTATTAATGAGCTCCTTGGAGCAGCATAAAACCCATTATCCCATTTATAGTGGTCTAGAATACATTAAAAACAAATAAAGTAAACATGGAAGTTAATGATATATAAATGTTGAGCATATGAATGAGAACTTATGTAATCATGAGAAATTAGAATTTTGGGACTTACTTGGTATATGATATTTAGCATGAGTTTATGAATGTTATGTATGATTAATGGCATGAGAGTGTTTACTGTTACTATGCTATTGATGATGGACTAACTAAGGCATGTTATATATCAATATAATCATGAATGCTTGTATGAATTCTAATTGATGATACAATTAAGCTAAAGTAAATGCAAGGTAAGAATATACACATGAGATATAACTGATGATGTGATAAATGAGTAAATATGGGCGTGAAAATGTTTTTTTTATCACCTTGAATTGCACTTATGTGTTTGTGAACATTTAAGGATTGTCTTTGTGCCACTAAGCAAGTTTTGCTTTATAATGACTAAAAATCCCAATTTTGTGAATAGGGCCTTCTGGGATATGAACAGTGTTTCCTGAGTAACTAGATTACCCTAAAGGAGAAAAAGGGGAGCACTAGTTGTAAAACTTTGAGAGGCAAATTGAGCATAAAAATGAAAAAATCAAAACTTTTCACTAACCCAATAAATTCTTTCACACTAAAAATATAGTGAATAGTGACCTTAGTTTACATTAGGCTAAAAACTACCTGAGATATGCCTGGATTGACATGAAAGTAGAATATCCTAAAGGTTAAAAGTTCTAAATAGTTCAATGGTGAAAGAATTGGAATTTTCTGAGGTTGTTTGATATTTAATAAGATTTTCTTAACTATTCGAGTGAATAATTTACCTAGTTCTCTTAGGAGTTTTGACACGAGATTTTAGGGGTCCCTTAATTGAGTAAATCATTAATTTTTGGCACTAAAATCATGATTTTTTAGAATTTTAAAATTTATTCTGCATTTTTGATTGCCATATGGTACAATTATGGCCATCCACCTACATAATATAGTGTGCATGTGTATGGTGGCTAGTTGCACTCATCTTCTTCCTTAAATCCTTGAAAAATTGAAGTTACCTCACACTCTCTCTCCTCTTTTCTTTTCTTCATTTCTTTCCCGAAACATATCGAAATCCTTCATATGTTATATGGAAATCGATCCTTGTGATGTCTAGAACCTATATCTAGCCTCAGATTTGTAAGAAATGGCAATTTTAAGGAGAAAATAAAGCTTAGAAGATTTATAGTTTTGAACATTGGGTCTCGAATCAAATCTCGAGCATTTTTCTAGGTAACCGTAGATGTCATAGATTACGAGTATACTTTTATTTTTAGATTTAGAGTTGTGGATTTTTTTATGAATTTTTCTAATTCTTAAAATATTATGGAATTTAGAGAAACTAGTAGAGCATGAGAAATGAGGCAAATGAAAGCTATAGAATTGAATCTAAGACCTCGAATAATGCCTCTATAAGTATATTCAATGGATTGTTCCAATTTTTCTTTGTTCTCATGAAATTCAAGTGTGAATGTTAATATGGAATTTATAACATTATGTGTGTATGTGTGCAAAATGTATAACTAATTGTAGATGCCTCACCTTTTTCCCTATAATGATCACCAGAGATAGGCTCTTAAGTAATGGCACAAGCCCTTTAGGAAGCAAGTCCGTATAGACCTATTTTAAATAGGGTTTGCATGGACACACTCCACCTAGGTGTGTACTAGCCCAATAAGCTCTACAAAGCCCAAGGCCCATGGTCTGCCTAGACAATTCTAAGTTCATATTTGTATAGACCAACTCAAACTTGGCCTAAAAGCCTATAGACTAAAGGGAAAGCATATAACCTAGATTTGCATGGACCAAGATGTACAAGTATGCACGGACTTGCTGAGGTAAAATCTTCCAGAAGCAGGATCTTTTTATTTGGACTATAATTCCTAATCTTATTAGGATTTTGCTTCCTATAGATGGGAAACTCTTAAACCTAAGCCTATAAATACCTTTCTTAGGTATGAGGAAGGGAAGAGGATGAGAATAAAATTCATAGTAACTAAGAAATGCATCCATGAGTCTAGGAGAGGACTCCAATTAGGATATGATCTACTAATCCTATTAACCTCACCTAAAATAATTCCTTCTATACTCCTACAGTTTTGTGCTATTACTTAAAGAGTTTATTCACAAGGTAATATCTGAGGTTTTATCTATATATAATTGTTACTATTTTTCATAGAACTATGATCTCTAAGGATTAATCACAAGTGAGGTGATTTTATGTAATCCCCATTTTGATCATAAGAGTAGGTTATGGTTTTAAGATATTTCATAGTGTACAATTAACTACCATTACATCATATCCATTCTGTTATCTTTGTCTTAAATTGCATGGACTTATTTATAAGCATGTTAATGTCTATACGGACTTACTTTCTTGATATGTGTATGATATGTTGTCCGCACGAACTTATGTTTGATAACAGTGTTTTATTTATCTTTTCTTATGTATCATGCTTTAATATATCTTGTTTGCCATATCAACATAATTCCATGATGTTAGCTTGTTATATAATTATCTCATTCTCTAAAATGCATGTTGTTAATATATCAAAATTATTGTACAGTCTGTAAGAAATCCCTCTACGAGGAGCATAGTCTGTATGGATAATCTTGTCTCATTCTTGTATATTTTATCTTTAAGTCCACATGAACTCTCTCTCATGAGGAATGCAGTCTGTGCAGACATTTATTTTGAATTTCAATTTCACATGTATTTGTATTTCTTATGAGTCTCTATAAATCTTTTATCTAGTATCATTAAACCTTTTCTTTTGAGTTGTATGCAAATAATCTTCCTCACTGAAGTAAAGGTCTAGAAAGACATAATATCCCTCATAAGTAGTAGTCTGCATAGACATTAGCTAGAGCTACATAGAATTTGCATGGACTTATTGATATATAAACAGGACCATTTAAGTGCTTTACTTTATTTTCTTTGATTTTGTATTTATTATATATTTTGGTTTATTTTAGGTTGTAATAACTAGTTAAACAACTTGTTTTACTTGCTAATTCCTTAACTTTCACATCAAATGATTTTCTACATAATTAATAAGTGTTTTTATAATAAAACAGATTTAACTTTTCCTAATCAAAATTCATGTTAAAAATGTATTTAAAAAAAAAGACCAATCTCTTAGAGATGGGAGTTGGCCAATTACCACTAATTCCTATGGAATTATGGGTAATTATCAGGTCACACCACAACTAATCAATAACTCAATTTCTAGATGTATGAATATATCAATATGTTTATTATATTCTTTAAATACTATAATTTATTTTTTTGTATACATGTAAAGGTGATATGGATGCTTAAATATAATGATGCTTGCTTGATATGAGACTAATAAACATTAAATATAAAATGGAAGGCATATTATTAGGGCATAAATAAGATCTAAATTTTGAACCTTTCTAGTATAGAAGATTAGAGGTCCTAGTGTAGAGGCTAGGTGGCAACTCCACTAACCACTCTCATCCTCGATAAAAATACATAGTCTCTACACTAATGTATAGTTTAGGTTATATGATTGATAATAACATGAGATAAATGGAATTGGGGTGACAAAATGGTAGTTAATATGTGTGTGCCTTTGGTCGATGGTATGTTTGAGTGTAGCTTGAACATATGTACATCTAAGGTGTCACATATTGTTAAATGTAAGTATATTATGATGTGTAATTAAATTAAGTGAAATAGAATTATGTAGATAAGAGGAGCAGTGATGATGAAATGAAGTGTGACCTAAATTAAGTGTGTTGTATATGGTTGTAAAGGTATAAGACATAGGTGAAAATATAACAAATTCATATAGTGTAATAAAACAAACGAGATGTAGAAGACAATAAGGTAAAAACTTAAATGTCTGAAAGTAAATGTATAACTAACAAAGGAATAATTAAAAGTGATAAATTATGTTAATTCACATATAAATAATTAAGGATGAATATTTAGGTAACAAGAAGAAATGTCAGTAATGGATAAATAAAAGTAAGTAAAAATGGATGAAATTAAAGTAGTTTAGGAATGTAAAAAAAGGGGTATTAGAAATCAAATGAAAACTTAAGGTAATTTTGGTGAATGGGTATGTCAAAAGGGGTTTAACACTAAAAGAAGGAAAGAAGTCTCGTAATATAACTTAAGAGAGATCAACAAGTATGTGTGAGTAAATAAAGAAATGAAGTAAGAAATGTAAATTAACTTAAATAAGGACATAAGGCGTGAAAGACATATCATGCAATTTAATAAGGTAAAATTAAGTAAATAAGGATGAATTGAACTAAGTAAAGCTTAGAAACAAGTAAGGTGTAAATGATGTTCATTAAATAATTCATAGCCCATATGATCTAGACACCTACTAGATTGGTTAACTGGTCAACTAAGAAATTATAATAGCTACAAATTAAGTAAGATAATGCTAGTGGAGCCATAGTGTAAGTCTAACTGGGCCACTACACAACCATTTTACTTAACGCGGGTGCAGCTGTAGTGTAGGTGCAACTAGGCCACTGCATAACCATTCACTTAATATTGGTGTAGCTGTAGTGTAGGTCTAAAATATGGACCACTGCACACTATTTAAATTAAGATTGGTGAAGCAGTAGTGTAGGTCCATTAGGGCCATTCACTCTTAAGCTCATATAATGCTGGTGCAATAGCAGAGTAGGTCTAAAATGCAAACCACTATATAACTTGTAACTCCCATTATCCAATATCGGGGTATGTCATGGTAAGTATGGGCTAAAAATATGTAAGTATATTGTGGTGAATCAAAAAAGCATAAATCAAGTAAGGAAGAATAAAAATGAGATAGTCAAGCTAGTATTAAGATAATTAGACATAAGAACTAAAGTACACAAGAACTAAAAGTGGTAATAAAGGTAATATACTAATAAGTGGCTTAGAGGGCTAAGCATTATAAATTGAGTATAATTGGCCTAAATTAATAGTGGGCACAAATAAGAATAAAGTAAGGAAGTTAAGGAATGATATAGAATAAGAATAACCAGAGCAAGTGAAAACATGTAAATAGGTAAGTTAATTTGACTATAAACTAGAACATAAGGGGGTTTATGTGAATGTAATGTACAGGGTAGAATAATAAGAAGCCTATAGCATAACTGAATATAATTCTACATTATAAATGTGTGCTTACATCATAAGCATGTCATGTGTGATCATAACTAGAATCAAATAGATAGGTTTGCATGATTCATTGAATACAAAACTAATTCTCATGCTTAGCTCATCGTTGTTTATGGTGCGTAGGTAGTAGATAACCAATACAGATGATGGCCTTAAC
>CANXYI010568960.1:0-10675 GCA_948208565.1 Hura crepitans
AAATTAAAATTTCTTTATAAATAATCTTCTATAATAGAATTGAGTTAAATTAGTAAAAAGGAATAAATCATCAGCCCATGCATTTGAGGAATTTTATAACATTCTAAGGACTTTCAAGTTTTTTATTCTTAAAAATATAGATGTTCGTATCCTTTTTCTATATTTTTAAGAATAAAAAACTTGAAAGTCCCTATATAGAAATTAACTATATATTTTATAAAATAATTTATTATGCATAATATACGTATAAATTTAACTAATAATTAAAAAAGCAACTCATGTTTTTTAGTGTTATTAACTCACTTAAAAGACTAGCAGTTAGTTTTTTTTTTACCTACATGTAGTTTAATTTTTTTAAAATATTTTTATAGCACTATTAAGTGAATATTAAGGATGTTGATACGATGCCATATGTCAATCTCCGTCACTTTTTGCATCATCGGTTAAACACACTCTTTATTAACTATAGTTTAAAAGTATTAATTTACCATTAATATTTTACAAAAGTAGCTATTTTATATTTCATTTTTTTAAATATATTTAAAATTTTAAAAATTGTTTATTTTTAATTTACATTTTTATAAAAAGAAGTTAATTTATATAAAAATAAAATTTATACATTTTCTTTTTAAATAAAAATAAATATAAAATCAAGTTAAAAAGAAGAAATATATAAATTTTTATTTTTATGTAAAAATTAAATTAAACATTTATACAAAATACATCAAACCTTTATATAAATTCTTAAGTATAAATTTTCACATAAATCACTATAATTTAATTTTTATGTTAAAACAAAATTTTATATATTTATTATGTATCTTTCTATTATTATATTCATTTTATTGAAATTTATAAATTATCCTAAAGAAATAAAAATAAAAATGTAAATAAAAGAATAATTTTAAATTTTGGATATATTGAAAAAATAATTGATGGATAAAATAATTATTTTTGTAAAGTATTAGAAGCAAAATAGTACATTTAAATTATGGGTTAACAAAGACTGTGTCTCATTGATAATGTGAATGGTAACATGTATTTTTAATGTGAATGGTAACATGTATTGATATGTATTAATAAAATGTTCAAATAAAATTATACCAAAATAAATTAAAAGGGTAAATTAAAATTTTCTAAAATAAGGTTAAGGATAAAATAATAATTCTTTCTTTTATGAAATAGAAAACTTAAATATAAATATGTAACTTTCATTTAAAAAAAATAGGGGGCAAATGCAGATATTTTCCCTTTATTTTATATATTAACTTGATTGACACTATAACTAATTTGAAGTACTTACCTAACATAATGAACAATGACATGACATTTATTTTGAGAGGGCAGAGGCAACCAATTCAAAAGACAGCAAGACAAAGTAGAAGGTTAATCCTTTCTTTTGGTCTCTTTGAGTTTAAGATAACATCTAATTATAACATCATCTTTGAGAAACGGAAGCAATCATAATTTGATTACTTTTTGGGGTTCTGAAAACATAGAATTTCCTCTTCCGTGACGATATAATCATAACCCAATAACCCTCTTTCTAAGCATTTCTTTCCCTTTTCTTTTGCTCGTTCGTTTGTTATCATTTGATAAGCCATATCACCCTCTCTCTCTCTCTCTAGTCTCATATTATATCATAGGGTAGAACCAATAATTTTATAATGGATCTGACATTTGTAGTTGTTGTTGAAAATACATGGCATAATACATATTTTACAAAATAAAATTTTGTAAAAATAATTTTTACATAATTTAAAATTTTTAGATTTCATGATTTTATGACATATTTGAATTTAGTGAACTTGTACTTATTATCTTCTTAAATTTAATAAAAATAATTATTACCGTTTAAACTTGACAAGTATGAACTTATTATCATGATGAAAATTTTTTTGAGTCCAAACTCTTATCTTCTAACACGAGTCATTTAAGATAATAATCGATACATTTTTATTAACTTTAAGGAGATAATAGATCATTTTTATTAAATTTAGATGTGTTATAAATCATAAAAAAAGTTTTGTAAAATGTATTTTTAAATAATTTAATGTGTAAAATATGTATTTTGCCTAAGTAGATGGGTAGCACAAATATTTATTATAACATGCATATTCATTCCGCATGCTACTGTATCATATTTAATTTGTATAGACTGTTGAAATAAAAAAATAACATATATATATTTTAAATTTTCTTATCTAATAATTCATTCAAATTGCACATTGTACTATAAGTGGATACTACACATTTTTGTCATATGAAATTATACATTTCTCATTAATAATGTTGCTAACTTGTTATTAGTGTAATACATATTTAATGCGCTTCATTTTATTTTATTTTTTACCAATATTGATATATACTCATAATTAACATTGAAAAATATTAAAAAGAAGTACATAATTTCTATAATATTAATAATTTTTTTTTTCATATTTAAAAACGAAATTGAATCATTTGTGCGGAGCAAATAATTATAATAAATTTAATAGATTGAATGATATGACAGAATAATTCATGTGCATCATACTAAACTTATCTTCATGATTCAATAAAAAAGGGGTCTACCCTTAAATTTAAGGAATAAGAAATAGTAACTAAATATTGGGTGTAGGTGCTTAGAAAATGGTTGACCTAAAAATTGCGTTGAAAAAGGGCAATGTGTGCCTTGAAAGCAAGAGCATAGGAACAGTATAATATACAAAAGAAACAGTCATTGGTGTTGGTACTCTCGCAGGTACCAGTATTAAGTTGCATAATAATAATAATAACAATAATAATAATAATTCGCCGTCCATGACCCGCAAAGTTATCACGCATATCGGTAGTCAAATTTCTAAACAAAGAGTTGGCAGCTTAACCTACTTTGTCAAATTTTAGTTTTTTAAACCATCCAAGGAGTTTTTGATTTGAAGAAAGAATCACCATCATAATAATGTAAAATTACTTTTTGTATTTGTAAATTATGAGTCAATTACTTCATGTCGGAAAAAAGGTAGTTTTTCTCAAATAAACAAGATAGGTTCATAGATCATAATATCCTTTTTTTCCTTTAGTGTTGTAAAAATTAAAATGAGCAAATAATAAAATATTAATTAGGCACAAAACACCAGAATTTTTTAACGTGTAAAACTCTTTGACATGGAGAGAAAAATCACAGGACATAGTCTAGAAAAATCATCCACTAATAAAATTACTAGGTATAAAAATGCATCCCTAGCAACATTAGAGATAACACCAATAAAAAATACAGCAAAATTTCAACTCAATAAGCATTATAAACATCATAGTATGTGGTAAACAACAAAAACACAAAGAAAATAAAGAGATTCAACCAAGATAGATATACAAGAAAAATTCGAAAATAGAAGCCGTTCAACTAACACACTGTTTAGAATGTAGACCTTGGTGAGTATAACAACATATTCAAAAATCATCAAAATCATAAAAGAAACGATCATTCAATCTTAATTGATTGTCTTCTCACCCTTTGCCAAAAACCAACTCAAAAACCTCTTTATTTCTTTTCCTTTCTTTCTTTTTTTCTTTTGCTTCATGACTTGCTATAGACAAAAACTGTAAAAAAAAAAAATCTTATTTCTTTTTCTTTTTGACTTTTTACCTTTTTTTTAAATAGCTTGTGGGTCCCATACACTTAAGTGGGATGCCACATTACAAATCTCCCCCTCACACTTAAGTGGGTGGAACTACTAAACCTACAACCTCTTTACAAGTAACAAGTTTCTCCATTAGAGCCATTGTCACTTGTGTGAATCTTTTCAAGCTGAAATTGCTTGTTCTCCAGTGCATCTCGAATCCAATGATATCACATCAATGTGCTTTGATTGTGAGTGAAAAGTTAAATTCTTACTGAGATGAATGTCACTCTAACTCACAATGCAACAGATACTTCTCTTACTTAAAGCTTAGCTCTTGTAGAATTTTTTCATCTATAAGAGCTCTTTGCTTGATTTAGTACTTGCAACATATTTTAGCTTTAGTGGTGGATAAGGCAATATATTTTTGTAACTTTGATTGCCAAGACACTGCTCGCTCTGTAAAAGTAATTAAATATTTGTAAGTGGATTTCTTCGAGTTAATGTCACCTACCGTATCTACATCTATGCCCATCCCATATAGGTTTCCAACCACTAAAGCATAAACAAACTCTGGAGGTGCTTCTAAGATACCTCAATATCCATTTAACTGCTAGCCAATGTTCCTTCCCTAAATTAGAAAGGAATATACTCACAACTCCAACAACATGAGCAATTTCAGGTCTTGTGCAAACCATAACATATATTAAGCTACTGACTGTGGAAGCATAAGGCACTTTCTCATCTTTTCCTTATCATTCTCACTTAAATGACATTGCTTTAAGCTTAACTTGAAGTGGCTTACAAGTGGAGAGCAAATTGATTTTTCCTTGCTTATGTTGAACTTGTCGAGAACATTATCAATGTATCTCTTTTGAGATAATCACAATTTCTTCTCTTTCTATCCCGAGTAATCTTCATATCAAGAATCTGCTTAACTGATCCTAAATCCTTTATTACAAAAGACTTAGCAAGCTCTTTCTTTAAGGAACTAATCTTGCCAACATCATGACCAACAATTAACATATCAATCCATATAGTGTAAAAGGATGATAATGTCACTATTAGGGAATTTCTTTACAAACACACAATGATCTGCAATTATCTTTTCATACCCATTATTTATCATTAAAGACTCAAACTTCTTATACCATTGCCTGAGTGCCTACTTCAATTTATATGAGCTTTTTTTTAACCTATACAAAAGATTCTCTTTCCTATAACCTTGAACCCATCTAGTCGCTCCATGTATATTTCTTCCTTTAGATCACCATGGAGGAAAGCAGTTTTCGCATCAAGTTGTTTAACCTCTAAGTTCAAGCTAGCTATTAAACCCAAAATAACTCTAATAAAAGACATTTTGACCACATGTAAGAAAATCTCTTTAAATTTGATTCCTTCTTTTCTGCCCAAAGCCCTTCATAACTAGCTTTTCCTTATACCTTAACTATGAACTATTGTTCTCAGACTTTAACCTAGAAACTCATTTATTCTTCTTTGCTCCCTTTCTTTTAGGTAGCTTCACCAACTTATAAGTATGGTTCTCATGTAAAGACTTCATCTTATCTTGTATAACATTCAACCACTCATTTTTCTTATCACTTGCTATAGCTTCTTCATAATTTTTGGGTTCTCCCCTATTAGTGAGCATCACATATTCATTAGGAGAGTATCTCTGGGAAGGCACTCTAGTACTAGTAGATCTTATCAACTGAACTTCTACCAGTGGTTTAGGAGGGAGTTGCTCATTATATTCATCAAGAACTTCATTATTTTCATCAGTATCAACATGATTAGGAATGTGCTTGTCATCATTACCAATATCTTGTTCTTGTATATCACTTTGTTCAAAGCTAAAAGACTCTAAAGTGTAATTTGGAATCTTTTCTTTGGTAGTTTTAGGCTTCTCAAGATCTTTAATTGTTTGATCTTCAAAGAACACTACATCCTTGCTTTTAAACTCTTCATATGTGTAACATAAGAAGATACACTCTTTAGCTTTAACATCAAGCTTGGACCTTTCATTTTTTGAAATGTGAATAACTGCCCTACAACCAAATGCCCTCATTTGATCATAGGAAATATCTTTCCTCTTTTACACTCTTTCTAGAATCTCTTCATCAAAAAGAACTAATGGAGAAAGGTTGATTAAGTCAACTGTCATTCTCATTGCTTCACCTTAAAAGGATTTAAGAAGTTTAGAATGAGAGAGCATACACCGAATCCTCTCCATAATAGTTATATTCATCCTCTCAACAATTCCATTTTATTAGGGTGTATTTGGAATTATCTTTTCCAGGCAAATGCCATGCTTCTTGCAGTAATTTTCAAATGGAACCCTTTATTCACCTCTATTGTCTACATGAACACACTTCAACTTTCTTCCCTTTTCTCTTTTAACACTAGCACATAAATGCTTAAACATATCTAACATGTAACCTTTGGATTTCAAAACAAAAGCCCACATTTTTTTAGAGTAATCATCAATAAAAGTTATAAAATACAAAGCACCACTAAGAGTTTTATTATTCATAAAACAAACATTAGTAAGAACTAATCAAGAACATTATATGTTTTAGAAGAATATGATCCGTGACTCTATGTTGCTTACCAACTAAATAATCAGTTCAAAGTTTTAGATGTATATTTGAAAAAGGTAGGAATTTCTTCCTAGTGATACACCAAGTCCTTTCTTACTTAAGTTACTAAGCTTTTTGTGCCATAATTCTAATGAAGAACTATCAACTGCATTTGCCTTTCCTTTGAATATCCTAGCTTGCATAAAATAAAGAGTATCTTATTTATTCCCTCTAGCCAACACAAGATTGCCCTTAGTAATCTTACAAGTCTTGGAGCTAAAAGAACTTATGCAACCATTATCATTAGCAAATGTACTAGTAGAGACTAGATTGAGTCACATCTTAGGAACATGCCTCATATTGTTAATCCATAACTTGCACCCTATATTTGTACCTAAGCACACATTTCCCATGCCAACAACCTTTATTAAAGCTTCATTCTTATTTTTGACAAAACTAAAATTACCACTAGTGTAAGATGTAAAGACGTCACATCATGCAAAGATGTAGTATGAGGCTCTAGAATTAATAGCCTAAGTAGAATCATGGCCATTAAGGTGTAAACAATTGTTATAATAGAAATAACAACATCACTATCAAGTGCAATTGAAGCTATATCTTGATCTTCTTTCTTATCTTCCTTTTTCTCTCTTGCTTATTCCTTTTTGCATTATCTACAACATTCTCTTCATATGCCTTGGCTTGCCACGATAATAACAAGTAATTCCTTTCTTGACTTAGGTTTCCCCTTTAACTTGTCACTATTGTCTAATTGCTTGTTTGAATTTTAAAATTGTTTGGTTTTGCTTCTACAACGCTTTTCAGTAATAAGAGTATCTAACTAAGTATAGTGGCCTTGATCTTTTTCTCTCTTGGTTTCTTCATTTGACAAGCTTTCACATACTACATCGATAGATAGCTTGCCCTTAGGAGTTGAATTACTCAAAGCAACTACCAAAGTTTCCCAACTATTAGGCAAAGTACCAAGATGAAAAAAAGCCTATAACTCATTAGATAAAACAACTTTCAAGTTGGTCAGATGATTCAAAATATCTATAAAATCACTCAAGTGCTTAGCCATACTATTTCCATCCTTATATCTTATGTGAATAAATTTTCTAACAAGAAAAGTCTTATTTTGTGGGGATTTTCTCTCATATAGGTCTGCAACTTTCTTTCATAAAGTTTTAGTATGTCTCTTGAGCCATATGATGAAAAACACTATTATCTACCCATTATCTAATTGTATCGATAGTATTTATATTCATTCTTACCCATGCCTTATCAATTTTATTTTTTTGTCTACCTTATACACCTTCAATAGGGTTTTAAAGGTCTTTACAATTTAGAGGCTCTATGATTCTCACTTCTAAAAGAATAATTCAATAAAGTCAATTTGAACATATTACTTGAGTCATCCATTTTAAATGCACACACAAATAGCTCGAACCTGGCTTTAATACTAGTTGGGAAAAGAAGGGTAGTCTTTCTTAAACAAATAACATAGGCTTATAGGTCATAATATCCTTTTTCTCCTCAATGTAAAAATTAAACTAGGCAAACAACAAAATATCAACCTTAGCCATAAAAACATAAGGATTTTTAACATGGAAAACTTTAATATGAAGAGAAAAATCATGGGGACTAGTATAGACAAATCATCCACTAATAAAAATTAATAGGTACAAAAGTTCATCCTTTACATAACTATAGGTAACACCAACCAATAATATACCAGAATTTCAACTCAACAAGCACTATAAACATCACCATATATGATAAATAGAAAAAACATAAAGAAAATAAAGAGATCTTACCAAGATGGATATACAAGAAAAACCCAAAAATAGAATCCCTTTAATGATCCACATTTTTAAAGTATAGAGCTTAGTAAGTAGAATAACATATACAAAAATCACCAAATTGGGAAAAGAAATGACCATCCAATCTTAATTGATTGTCTTCTCGCCTTTTGCTAAAACCCAACTTAAAAATGTCAGTTTCTTTTTCTTTTTTTCTTTTTTCTGTTTTTTTTGGTTCATGACTTTCTGTAGAAAAAAATTGTAAAAATACCTTTGTTTTCTTTTTGACTTTTTTTTACCTTTTCTAAAATGGCTTATAAATCCCACACACTTAAGTGGGATGCCAAATCACACTACATAACTCAACATTGGTTATCTGTGTTACTCTTGAATTTTGATTAAAATCATATATTTTTATTTTTATTTTAATTTGTGATGTAAAATTGTCATAATATAAATTAGGGCTATTGAACTTGGCAAAATAATCATTTTACACACTTCATCTTTTTTGAAGACCTATACACACTTAAGTTTAATAAAGATGGCATATTCTGCTTCTAAACTTAACAAAACTGTATCTATTATTTTCTTAAATGACACGTGGCAACAAATAAAAATTTTAACACATGAATTCTTTTTAAGGGGGTAGTGGTGTATTTTTTTATCAAGTTTAAGCAAATGATAGAATATTTTTGTCAAATTTAAGGGGGTGATTAATGCAACTTTGCTAGGTTTAGATGTATCATAAGATATTCTTAAAGTTTAAGTGTATAAAAGAATATTTATATCAAGTTTAGATAGGGAAACTATAGATTTAGCCTATAAATTAAAGTTCAAGAACAATACAAATAATTAGTGATAAGTTCAAAAATTAATGTGGTTAATCTTATTATAGCAAATATTTCTCATGTTATTGTGAATTCTTTGTGTGTTTTAAGATTTGAATTTGATGATTTTGAATTGATAAAAATAATTTAAATCATTTTAGTATTACATCTATCTCAACTTTAAATTTTTAAAATTTTCTTAAATATTTTTATTTAAGTGTAGTTAGTCTTAACTGAGTTGTCACTTATTTAGCCAATGTATATATTTATTTGTCTAGACAAACTTACTCAACATATACTTTTTTCTTCTTAGTCTTCAAATATTTAGGCACAAAATGCATAGTTATATAATAAGATTTGCTACCATATAAGATATGAGAGAATTCAATTCTCACATTGTATTAATGTAAGTCATAATTTAATTATATGCATAATTATGTAAATCTGATTTTAGTATTGAATAAATATAATCCCATGATTGAATTACATGATTTTAACAAATTAATTATTGATTAAGAAAACATAACTTATTTTGTTGATTATTTTATACCTTTAATCTTTAATAATCTCCTATTAAATTTGATAAAACTTGTAACACCCTAATATTCAATCGATAATTGGTTCAGATATAGGACATCACAAGCAATATCTCTTACCTAATTCGGTTGCCGAATCCAAATGAAAGACATCACACTAACTTAACTATCTTACTACTATTCCACAAACATATAATTGTAATCATATAAAACTTGAGCCCACTATTTTCCCATATACATGAGTGCCAATCTATTAACATTACTCACCTGCATACATGTGATGCCAAATTGAAACTTATCAACCTGCACTGCTTTGCTTGAGGCCTATACTTAAACTCCTATCTACTACCTATGCATCAACAAAAGCTAGTACGTTGAACAATGATGCTCAGTGGTGTATTCAATGAAATATACGTATTACATGCAAGCACACAAGCATGCATCACAATATAATAATATTTACAATTTATAACCTTCGTCACAACAAATAATTACTTAAATAATAATAGGTTTGGTGTATGTTGAACAAAGCTAGCATATAATCACCCATCATAAATAATTTCCCTTTTCTATAATTGTCAACATATGTCTTGTTCATAATTCTCTTATTGATAGGTATTTGAGGTTCAACGTTATTCTTTATAATAGACTTCTAAATAAATTCTTTCATGGTTAGAACTTGAGACTCAATCTCTCATACATTTTATAGCTATATTTAAATCTGATATTTATTATTGTCTTAATTAATTCCTATATTTATCCTTTTGATATTTTATATTAAACAATTGAGAAACAACTTAATGCGTTTTGTCATGCTTATGTTAATTGCCTAACTCTATACAAACCACCTGTTATTTATTCAACTTCATATTTTTATGCCTATTCTTATACTCTTTCTTGTATTTGTGTTACACCTTAAATTATCACAGTGTTTTCCTTCATCACATATTCTATTCTTGACATAATAAAATTTCACTTAGATTGAGTTAAATATCTTATAGCATATAGACAAGTTCGATCATTTAAATATTTTTTGTTTAGTTATTATATTATTCTTTTTCAATATTCCTATTTCTATTAACTTTATTAATTTAACAGCCCATATTCGACAAATAGAAACTCACAATTGGACTAAGGGGATAAAGGGGTGCAATGGTCACATTTTGGACTTGATGACTGCTACACCAGCATAATGGGTTATCAATAATTGTGCAGTGATCTTAATGAACCTCCTTGCAGTTGCAACCGCATGAGTATATATGCAGCAGTTTTGATGGACCTTCTCACAGCTGTACCCACTAAAAAATCATAACATGTTAATGTACGATG
>CANXYI010569053.1:0-11430 GCA_948208565.1 Hura crepitans
ATAGATTGCCAAGAGAACTGAGAGGTGCAATGGCTAACTATATGGCCCTATGTTGACATAGCAGTAGAATGATGTATTTACAAATTTGTGGACTGATGTCTATTTGCTTGATTTATGGATGATAAAAGATGAATCATAGACATTAGCTACTAAAATTTTATAGCAAATTCAAGATAAACAACAGTGACACCCCTTATTGGATTCCCGAAGAAACCCAATAAGTGGTGCACTTCTCGCTAGGTCACCCATCCTAAAATTTTTCCTATGTTCATTCTTTTAACTCTAACTTATTCTGTACTATTTAATTTATTCTGACTCTAAATTCAGTTCTATCAATTCCTATGGTTCCCTTAGGTTCATGCCATAGTGTTCATGCCAATATGGACTAATTACAAGGCAATTAAAGTTTTCCAAAATCCAGTAGCATAGCGGCTGCTGAAATCACTATCCAAAAATTTGAACCTATAAAAACACTTCTATATCATAGTTTCACCTCTTCTAGACCCTTCTAGTCCCCCAGGTATCAACCTAACATTGCCATTATATCACATCTCAACACAGGCCTTAGGCCATAATCAAGAAAATCACAAATTAGAGCCTCAAGCTTGTAGATCATCAATAAAGGCTATACATACTCAGAAAAAATGATAACTGGCTTATTACAACATAGTTGTACTCATATAATTACAATTATGTGTCCCTTATATACATAACACCCATTTCCCACCTAAGTACATAGAGAACAAAACTATACAAAATATACATTATCAACCTTCTGATGTATAACCTTTAAACTTCATTAGACTCTTCATGAGGCTACGTCCTTATTCTGGTTATTTGAGCACCGAAATAGGTGTGCTTAGTATACATTATACTCAATGATGAACTCAAGCATTTAAAACATGTTAGTTTATTCATGCATATGTAATCATATTATTAACTTATTCTGTTATCTGAGTTCAATTTAAGATCATAATGTGCAAAATTACCAAATCGACCTTATATCTATCCATGTCGGTAAATTATTCAATTAATCATTTTAACTCATGTAAAACATAGTTTTAAAATCATTATTAAAAATTTATTCATGCATAGTCCTTAATACTTAATCTAGTAAGCATTGTATAAGTAAAATTACCAAAATGCCCCTATATGTGTATTGTCCCATTTTTTTAGGTGATTGTGTCATATTATGCCTTGTATCATATTCTAATATCACAAGTAATTTATATTTTTCTTATTTAATGTATTATAGTTGGCCCATCTAGAAAGATGACACTGACATACATTAGAACTAGAGGGAATAAAATAATGCAGCAATCCATATTATAGACCTCGACTTCTATACCAGCCTGATTAATCTTTAAAATAGTGGTCTACCTAGTAGACTGATCTATCTGACAGACTAGTACAGTGGACCTTGGCTGCTGTACTAGCCTTATTTAAAGATTAGTGATGGTATAATTGTGTTTGCCCAGCAGACTGATTTGTCCAATAAACTAGTGCAATGGCCCTCCAAGACCTATGCCACTACACTGGTAAAATTTAATAACTGGCATCAAGTGGCAAGGGTAGAAAGTTATCTATCCAACAAACTAGTATAGTGGCCCCAATATAGACCTAGGCCACTATATCGGCCCTGTCTAAAAAATAGACAGTGTAATAGCTGCTAAAATTCCTAAGTTGATCGATTAACCCATCTAGTGGGTGCGTAACTAATTGGACATGCAACTCAATTTATGATTATTTCTTTACTAATTAACCTCTTATAATATTACTAAAAGAATAATAGATAGATATGAATTTTATGGCACAGTTAAAATTTAGCCTGATCTAGTATGGCCACAATAAGGTTGTATCGGGTAAGTTCTCATAAGAATTTTTAAGTATTTAAATTTCCAAAAAATCAAGGTGTATTATACTTGAATTTATTCCATAGTTATTTCTCAAGGAGTTATCATTTATTGTCTAGTGGTATTTTTTATTCAAGTAGTGGTCAACTGGATAGTTATAGGTTATTACAGCAAGTTTTCAATAGACTTTTTTAGGTTCATTTCTCAACCTATTTCTATGTAGTTTTCACCATTATTCACACAAGGTTTATAAGCCCTAAGCTATATAATCATTAGGCCATTTCTAAGGATATAACATAAGCATAAAGCCATAATACATAAACACATATTATAGCCCTAATAGGCACCAATTATAGGCATATTATGTACTCACAAGTCATAGCCCTTAAAGGCAAATTATAAGTCACTTTTCAAACCCTTTTCAAGTCAAGTTTAAGTTTATTTTACAAGTCAACTTTCATGCCATTTCATAGTTACATTTCATGCCAATTTAAATATGCACAATAACTAAATTCATGCCAAATAATTTTAGTCAACATAGCTCACATAATGATATCATATTATGTATACACATTACATACATGTTACTACCATTTTTATGGCAATTCCATTAGTGTAGCTCTTAGGTGGTGTGATGTACACATTCATACCAAGTATTTTCTTTACCTTACCCATACCATCAAATGCTTTTGCTTGACTACAACACTTACACACACACACACACTATAGTTCATTTTCATGCCAATTCAAGCCTCCTTAGGCACATGTTATGTCTCGGCCAGATTCAAGTCCCTATGTTTCCATTCCTTATTCAAGCTTACAACAAATCATACCATTATATCATGTTACAAACCATTATACACATACATATTTACACAACCATTCAAAGCTTTAAACATCATTTCTCACTAAATCAAGCAATGCACATACATACACTACTTACTACACTCTCGAGTACTCAAGTCTTTTAAGCTTATCATGCCATTTCCAAACTAACCCATACAAGTTCATTATAACTCAATGCTATAACCATCATAAAGGCATCTAACACTATAACATGCCTCCCTTTGGCACCTAAACCTCTCGCCCAACAAAGGTTTACCTATGTTAGTCAAGTGTTCATCAAGCAATACCAAATTAAACCCTTAATTATCCATTTATCCCTAAGAATTTCATACAAGCTAAAGGATATAAATAACATGACCTCAATTCAACATCACTAAAGCCTAATTCCAGTCCCATTAAGGTCATATGGCATGCAAAAAAATGCTAAAGTTCACTTATTTACTAAAGAGAGCACTTGAAACCTTTACTTCCACAAGTTGTCTAGCCCCTCACGATGGCTTCTTCTCTATTCCTTCAAGCTTTTCTCCTCTTGACTCACCTTAAAAGCTATTAAAACACATTCCCATAAATGTTAGGCACCTCAATAACCCATTTCCAACAAAAAAGACTCAAGGAAACCAAAGGAAAAATAAAAAAACTCACCTCACACACCCTTGCTAGATAGCTTTTGTCTAAGAAACTTTAAAGATTTTTTGTTAATTGCTGAGAGCTCCTTTTCCAATGTTCCTTCTTCCTCCAGCTCCCTAATTATAACGTATGTGCTCTAAGGCTCTATAAATAGTGCCATAGGGTCCGAGAAGTGCACCCAGGGTGCCAGGTCACTTGCACGTGGATGGAGGCAATAGCATAAGTTGTAAAACATTAAAGGGCCTTGATTTGATGAAATGGGGAAAATTTTTAAATTTTAACAGAGCTAATAATTCATTTCGGATAATAATCTACCTATTGGGGTAATAAAAATTTTTTGGATCGAGATTGACCTAGGATTTGCCTAGATGGACCCGAAAATAATGGGCCCTAAAGCTAGAAAATTACACTAAGTCAAATGCTGAAAGAATTTTTGAAATCAGAGGTCGTTTGCAAAATCTTGTAATTTTCAAGGTTAGCATGCAAATCAAGGCATTTTGAAAATTGTTTTATCGGTAGAATTTGGCCATAAAAATTTATAAGCAAATAGGGGGGATTAAAATTGGAATTTTAAAACAAATGGTGTAATTTTTAGAGGTCTAAGTGATTTTTTATGAATTTTTGAAGTTTCTTAACAAATCGAGATGGTTCAGGAATTACCGGGACAAGTTTAAGGTGTCAAGATGGGATCTATAACATTGTCAAATGACTTAGCCCACTTGGCAAGTGGCAAAGGAGCCAAGAAAAGTGGATTTCCACTTGTTAAAGGATAATTCATTTTTTTGCTCATTTCCTCTCTTCTACTAGAATTTTGGTCACCACCTCCTTTGTATTTAGGCTATAAATTTCTTCTCCAGTGGCCAAATGAAGTGATTCTAGTGGCTAAAAATTCTTTAGGATGTTAGGCACCATTAGGAAAAAAGAATTAGGCCAAAAAGAGCTATAGTTTGGCTAGTTCAAAATAGTCTACAACCATGACACCAAGGTGAGTTTATGGCTGTATCTCCCTCAGTTCTTAGGCTTTTTGGGTAATTTTAATGCAAAAGCATAGCTAACATCCTAATGGTGCTATGTATAAGGGATTGGTGTCCATTAGGGGCAATTGGTGGCTCACAGAGGAAGAACAAGATTACTATTGATTGTTAGAATTGGGCTAGTAGCATAAGCATAGATGAGGAAGGCATCTTCAAAGTGTCATGTAAATGAACCTAAAGCCTTTTCTTCATGTACATGGGTGTATAAGCTAATAACCTTTGAGTTAAAGTGGATGGATGTGTGAATTCATGTTTGATTCCTTCACTTGTGATGTTGGATAAGTTGAGAACTTAGTGGAATTGAATTTGCTATTTTTAGTATTTGTAAAAATTGGCCTAAAATACTTGCTAGAATTTGCTACCTATAGCTATTTGAAAGGGTAATTTGCAACCTAAGATGAATTTAGACTATGCTTTGCATGCTAGTGTATGAATTATGGGAATTGGGGTGTAGAAATCACCATATATTGTGCATTTTTCCTTGTACCCGTCAGTTTCCATGATTATGTTTTAAGAAATGTTACTTTATGCCTTAGCTAAATTGGCTTGGATTAAGATGCTTATGGCTATAATTAAGTCCATGGCATGGAAATATGCTTGCATGCGATGATTAGGTGTAATTGGATGGGAATTAAGGCTAATTTCCCTAAGTACCTGAAAGTATTCATGGCATATTGGTATGAAAATTTGAGTTTTTAAATTGATGTTACAATGTGCTACTAAGGCTTGAAAAGTGGCATGAAATACCTAAGGAATTAACTAAGTATATAACCTAATGATATCATAACATACTCCTTAGAAAATGTGCCTTAAAATTAGCTAGAATGATTTGACTAGAATATGTATTTAAAGCTTGCAATAATAACCTAAAAGTGACTTCAAATAAGATAATAAATTGAATCTTAGTTATACTTTGAGAGGCTAGTTTGGAGCTATATTTTGGCCATGGATTTGGCCTAGTTGGAATTAGCATTTGTGCCTAGATTTTGGCCATGGATTTAGCCTAGTTTCAATGGCTTTGATGCCCATACTTTGGATATGGACTTAGCCCAATTATAATTGGCCTAGTGCCCAACAAAATATTAAAAAGAATAGTGAAAAATAAATTGAAATTGGACTTAAAATAGTTTTAGAAAATTGGCTTCCAAAAGTGGTCGAAATGACCTATAACTGTCTAGTTGACCTCTACCTGAACCAAAAATGTCACTGGACCAGAAAGTATTAAGTTTTAAAATGGAAATGCCATGATAAACCATACCATAAGACACTTTGATTTTTTATCATAACAGAGTAAAATTTCTGATGCAATTTTACTTGATAGAGCCAAAAAGTGGTTATACCAGTCTGAATAAAATTTTAAAGTATAAGATAAAACTCTTAACTATCTATTTTTAGACTTAAATATTATAAGAATAATTTTAGCTAATAAATAAAGTTAAATAGAGCTACTTGGCCCATTGATTAGACACCTACCAAATGGGTTAACCAATAAACTTAGGGTTTTATAGCTGCTAGTTCATTAGTGGCTGGAGAGGTTTACAGACTGATCTCCATTATGTCACCCAGTTATTAATGGTATTCATTAGTGGCTAGAGAGGTCTATGGATTGATCTCCTTTATGTCACCCAATTTTAATGATCATTTATTGCTAGGGAGGCCGACGAGCTAATCTCCATTATGTCACATAATTACTTATTTATGGTTAGGGAGGCCCACGGGCTGATCTCTATTATGCCGCACAGTTACTTTTATTATGTCTGGGGAGGCTATGACTGATCTACATTATAGCACACATGCTAGTGCAGTGGCATAGGTCTAAAATTAGGACCACTACACTAGTTTACTTTCCATCTAAATCCAGTGTCTTAAAGTGTCATCTTCATAGTTGGGCTAGAGAATTAAGATAAGTAAATGAACAGATTGATTATAAACATAAGAATTAAGCATAAGGGAATAGTATTCCCTAATTGCTAATAAGATGCAAGCTAAAAGGGTAGTTTGGACATTTTACATAGATGTGCCAAGTCAGTTTCAGTGATGTAAATTAAGTAACAAATAATCATATAAGATGAAGTTAAGCTTATTGAAGGACTTTTACTCAGAAAATAGTAAAAATACAGTTAAAGGGTACTTTGGTAAATTTTCCACATATAAGTGAATAAAGTAATATTTGATAAAGCATGATAACTAAAAATAATAGCACTTGTCTTAAATGATTTATTCAAGTCAAAATGCTATTTTTAGACCAAATAAATACCCTAGGGTTATTTTAGTAATTTGGCACCCTAATAAATAATTAAGTTATATAATCAAGTAAAATCATTCTTAAACTGCTATAATAAATTAATAACATTATAACATGATTAAATTACTTGAAGTTCACCACTGAGTATCTCGTATACTCCACATATTAGTTTTAGTGTGTAGGTATACCATAGCGAGACCAGCCTCATAAAGTGTGATGACAGCGGTTTATGAGGATACAGGTGAAAACTTTGGTTGAAATTATTATACAATTAGATATCCATGTACTTAAGTGGGAATGTATTTAAGCTTTAGAATTGTATGCAATTAATTGACTATGACTTGCTAATGTAAATTAAGTAATTATACATGTTCATTGGTGAATAAATGATTATATATGGCATTGATGCTAATGTAAGCCGGAGGCTCTATATGTTTGCATATTTTATCTTTGGCCTAAGGCTTGAGTCTTGATACGTGTTAGATGATAATGATAGGCTATGAATGGGGGACTAGATGGGTCCATGTAATGTGAATTACTTATAGAAGTATTTAAACAGGCTTGTTTAAATTTTGGGTTAGGACCCTAAGCAGCCATTATGCTGCCAGATTTTTAGGTAATACCTGAGGGTGGTCAGATTTCCTTTTTAATGACTAAACTAGATTGGTTTTAACCTAAATGGACTACATAAACTTACTAGAGTGATGTTGGAGTTGGATAAAATAACCTAGAGTGAAATTGGTAGAAGTTAAACGAATGACCTCGAGGGCAATTTTAGGATAGGTGACCTAGTAGGAAGTGCATTGCTTATTGGGTTTCTTCGAGAATCTAGTAGGGGGTGTCACATTTGGTGGTATTAGAGCAAAGCTTTAATGTTCCTTCATAGAGTACATAGATATCAAAGGGTTAAATTTTAAATCCTCTGAACTATTACACTATCTAAGGCTGAGAAAGTGAAAGTCTTTTATAAGACAAAAATGACCGATTTAGTTGCCCAAAAGAGGGTTATGGAATTGATTGGTTTGACAACCATAGTATACAAAGTGCAGGTTCTGTATCAGTATCTAAACTTAGTTATGTTGCTTAGCAACTAGAGTCAGGAGTGAATGACTGATAATAGGTAGGAGGAACCCTATCAAGGAACAGTACAAAGTAGTACATGAAATGATCTTACCAAATTTTTAAAGTCTATTGGGGAAATTATTTTTAATGACACATATAAAAAAAATGAGAGATTCTTTATAGGACTAAATATAGAATAAAAAATATAGATAGCTAAACCTTAGAAAGAGGGATTTGGTAGTATCAATATTGGTTTCATATGACATAAATAAATAGTACTAGCAAAGAGAGACCTCTTTTAGAATAAGAGGCAGAGCATTGTGGGATAGCCTAGTGTAGTACCATATTAGTAAGACAATAAAAGAGAGTCAGTACAAGCATAGTTTTAGTCTAAGTCCTAGAACCAAAGAGGGTACCAGGAGTAGACTACCCATGTGTGGTTGTTGTTAGAAAAGGCACTAGGAGTAATGTAGAGAAGGAAAATGAGAAGAATGTCTCAAATGTGGTGTTAGAGATCACTATAGAGAAAGTGCCTTTAAGGGCATATAGAGAATGCTCAGGCACAGATATCTAATGTTACACCCCAAAGTAAAGGATAAAAAATAGATAGATAGGGCCTAAGCAGCTTGATGTAGACATTGAAGTTAACAACCCTATCGGGCAGTGTGTGATTGTGAAAAAGTTGTATAAAAGATGCCTCTAGTGGTTTAAGGGTATAGATTGTTATTGGTCTAACTAAGTTGTATTTCAATAAATTGAAGTATTTTTAGGGTAGAGTGACTCAATAAGTATTAGGCTATAATTGAGTGTAACCATAGAAAGTTGACCCTCTAGACTGTATGAAGATTGTTGGAGATAGTGAATGGTGAGAGAAATCCTTTAGATAATCTTACCCTTATTATCAAGAAATAATAACTCCTTAAAGAGGAGAGAGGCTTGTTTAGCCTAAGGTATTGATCAAACTAACTTAATTCTAATTTAGCATATCTATGAGTTAAAGCTCAATTCTCTAATATCTTCTTATTGAGTTATAGGGTTATTATCTTAGGGAAAATTAAATTCTGAAATGGAGGTATCATGGTATTTCCTTAGTGTTTATTTTTCTCTAAAGGAGGGCATCAGTTGAAATGGGAGTACTAAGAGTACAACTGTAAGAGCTAAGTGATAAGGGTTTTATTAAACCTAGTATAATTTCTCAATAAGTGTTCAAGCTATTTGTCATAAAGAAAGATAAATTGCTTTGGTTATATATTACCCTAAAAGTGATTCAAACAAAATGAATGTGTAGGATTAGTACTCCCTATCTAGGTAAATGATCTTCTTAATCCTTGAGAGAGTTCAGCCTTCTTTCTTTTAAAGTTAACCTGGGATTTGGATAATATCAGCTATGGATTTAAGAAAGCTAATATTACTAATATTGCTCTCAAGACCTAGTGTGGACATGGTGAGTCATTAGTGATGTCATTGGAGCTCACTAATGCCTTAGTAGTTTTATAGATTGCAAAGAGTAAAGTTTTTAATTTTATATGGGCTAGTGGTAAAGTGTTCCTAGATAATCTTTTGATGTATTCTAGGAACCAAAAGGAGTATGAACAACATCTGAGGGTTGTGATACAGACTTTGAAAGAAAGATGGTTGTATGCTCAACTCAATAAGTATGAATTGAGCAAATGAAGTTTTCCTTTGGGCAACATAGTTTTAATAGAGAAAGTTAGAATTGGTCCAGTAAAGGCAAGGCAGTATTGGAATTGAAACCATTTGGGAATATAGCTAAGATGGAAATTTTTTGAGCTTAGTTAATGTTACAAAGGGCTTGTAGGAGGACTTTCATTATTTTTACTCCTATGACTAGAGTAATTAGAAAGAGTATAAGAAGTATGTGGAATAATCAATGTCAAGATAGTTGCTAAGTTGAAATAGAGGTTGACAGAGGCTTCAATCCTAATTTAACTTAAATAGGGTCAAAACCTTGTTATGTGTAGGGTGCTTCACTAAATTGCTTGTTAGATGTTAATATGAGATGATAAGGTAGAGGCTTATGCCTTGAGAGAATTGAAGCCACGAGAGAAGGATTGTCTTACCCCTAATTTAGGGCTAGTTATCATAGTGGTTGTATTGCTTTGGAATATATGATGACACTCCTAGTATAAAGATGAATGCTGTATAGGTACAAATCATTAGAGTTTGAAATATCCCTTACTCAGGAGAAGGGACCTGAGATAGAGAAACTGGGTAGAGTTGATTTAGGATTTTGAGGGCCTAATTGACTATCTACTAGTGAAAGCTAATGTGCTAATAGATGCTAAGTATAGGGAAATCTATGGTGACCTAAAAAAATTATGAATGTCAGGTTACCAGTTATTGCAGAAAAGTCACTAGTGGTTGAATTGCAAGTAAAGTCAGACTTTAAATATCAAATTAAAAAGAATCAGATAAGAGACAAGTAAATGGTTCAAATAATTAGCAAAGCTAAAAAAAGGAAGAACATAGGGTCTCAATGATAATAAGTAAGTAATGGACTCATCAGAACAGATCATGTACATTTTGTACAGAGGATCTGGGTTGCAGATGTTTAGGGAAATCCATGAGTCTCTTCATTCCATGTATTCTAGGAGGAAAAATCTAAGCTTGGAAAGCTTATTTCTTGATGGCTTGGTATAGAAAGGAATGTGGTAGAGTATAATATTTAGTATTTGTCATGCTAGCAGGTGAAAGCTAGGCATCAGAACCTTTTTGAATTGATGTATCCTACAATTACACCAGAGAGATAATAAGAGAAGCTAACTTTGAGTTTTGGAGTGAGTTCATTATTGAGTAAAGGTAAATGCAGTGGTGTATGTATAATTATTGGTAGATAGTCAAGATAGTTCAAATTATCCGGTTAGGATAGGTTAGTTTTAAACAGAGTGGCTAGACTATATGGTAATGAGCCATCAAATTTCATGTTGTGTCAGTGACTATCATGTGGACAGAGATTTTATTTTTACTGCCAAATTTTTGCAGAAGCTATAAGTAGCTTTAGGCACTAGACTATCTCATCACCTAGTTTATCATCCTCAGTCTAATAGACACCAGAGAGGGTGATACAGATATTTGATCACATGTTGTGAAACAATATTAGTATGCTTATGGGCTTTTGATACATGTATATGCATATATTATTAGCAGGAATTGCTTATGCTAATAGTAATCAGTTTAGTTTGGAAATTGACCCCTATGAGGCATTGCATGATAGACAATGTAGGACTTTTCATGATTAAAGTAAGATTGAGATAGAAAGTTTATAGAGTAGACTTAATTAAAGAGGTTAAAGAAAAGTGAAATGAAATAGAAAAAGGTTGAAAGTGGTATGATTAGACTAAAATTTTATGTTGACTTAAATTAGGAAATTGATGAATATTCAGTTAGAGACAAAGTGTTTTAGGGTATTTTTTCTAAGGAAATAGGTATAGAGGTCTGGGAAAAAGGTAAGTGAGTCCTAGGTTATCAAACCCTATGGCAGTATTGATAAGGTCAAGACCTCTAGCATATAGGCTTGTATTACCACCTAAGCTATAGTAAACATAGTGTTTTTATGCCTCATGCTCAGGGTGTAAAGATTGGCTCAGTTACATGTGATTACCATGACAACTATTGAGGTATAGCTGGACATTAGTTATGAGAAGGAAATTGTGTAGAATGTGGCTCATGAAATGAGATAATTACAGAGATGAGTCCATATCACTATTATAGTGTTATAGATGTATAAAAGTACAAAGGAAGT
>CANXYI010569058.1:0-10652 GCA_948208565.1 Hura crepitans
GCGGATGACACTTTAGATTAGTTCCATGATTTACCTTCGAAATCAATATTTTTATTCATGCAATTATCTAAGTTATTCAAAACTAGGTTTGTCATACAAATACGAACCAAGAAAATCGTGATTGATTTGCAAGGTATAGTGTAGGGTGAGGATGAAAGCCTAAGAGATTTCATTGAAAGATTTCAAAAGATCTCATCTGATATTTAAAATTTCCATAGTGAAATGGCAACCATCACGATGATAAATAATTTGAGGAATACATTGTTCTATAACTCTCTATTGCCAATCATTCGATAGATTTTGGGGAATTGATGGATAGGGCGAAATCATTTATAGCTCTAGATGACACTAATAGAGCTGACGATTGATATAACCTAGAGTTGCACATCCCTCGGACATGGTTCTCCCCGATCTAA
Organism: Hura crepitans; assembly: GCA_948208565.1. NCBI lineage: Eukaryota > Viridiplantae > Streptophyta > Magnoliopsida > Malpighiales > Euphorbiaceae > Hura > Hura crepitans. The sequence continues at coordinate 417 of CANXYI010569058.1, forward strand.
TTAGAAAACTATGCAATATACTTCATATGGTGCCTCTGACATAGTTTCTCTCTTAAACAAAATTCCCCTAAAAAAAGAGGCGAAGATAGAAGGAATTAGAAAGACATAAGGAAGACAAATTTTACCCCTTTAAATGCTGATCCACATAAAATTTTGATGTGGATAAAGGAAAACCATGGAAAGGTAAATTGGCTAAGGAAGGTGGATAAGCGCACTCTCGCAAGGAGGGATAAAATAAATACTATGAATTTCATAAAGACGTGGATCATAACACATATGAATGTAGATCCTTGAGAGAAGAGATAGAGAGGCTAATCAAAAAAAGATATTTGTAAAGATTCTTAGACTTAGGTAAGTCTAAAAAATAAAAGTCCTCTTCAATAGAGTCCAATCAATTGGATTCAAAAGAAGAAAGAAGGAAGGCAAAAACTGCTAAGGTAACATGATAAAGAATGGGGGTTATTCAAATGATAGTTGATGGCTTATCATATGGTAATTCCTATTCCAAAAGGAAGTGAGGGATAAAGGGAGTGTATTTTTTTACAAAGTGAGAGATGTTGCTTGCTGTCTTGATCGTCACTCAAGACGCTCTGAACCTCAAGGTTCCTCACGAAGATGCCTTAGTGGTGAAAAGGTACATTACTAATTTCCTAGTCAAAAGAATACTTATAGACAATGGTAGTGCTGTTAATTTATTAACTTTAGAAGCTTATAAGAAGATGAAGCTACCAATGAAAGATCTTCAACAAATCAAGACACTATTGATCAGCATCAAGAATGCTTATGTCTCAATCATTGGGTCGACAGGTCTTTATGTAGACTTAGGAGATGAGGCAACTACTTATGTAAGTAAATGCACCTTTATAGTGGTGGATTCTCTTTTTTCCTATATTGTTATTCTCGATAGACTAATGCTTTTCGAATCAAGAGCTATTACTAGTATTAGGTATCTCATCATAAAGATTCCCACACAAGAAGGAATTGTAATAATTTAAGGAAATTAAAATATGGCTAGAGAAGCTTATGTAGCCACTGTGAGAGAATCACAATACCAAAAGACTTACATTGCCAAACGGGTTAAAGATGAGAAGAATGATATCAGGAGTAAACTGATGGAAAGGTTAGTCAAGAGATAAATAGTTCCTAGCCAATAAGTAGTAATGGGAGATGAGTTGGCAAAAGCTAACAAAAAAGAGATTTTATAGGTTCTATATATTAATCAGCAAATGTTCACTTGGTCTCATATAGAGATAGTAGGTATTGATCCAGAGTTAATGTGACACAAACTCTAATTTAACCCTAAAGCAAGACCAATCAAACAGAAGCTTCAGTGAAACCCCCTAGATAAATAAAAGATAATATCGGTAAAAACACGGAGACTATTAAATGCAAAAGCCATTCGGGAGGTCTCATACCTCGAGTGGCTAGCCAATGTCATCTTGGTCAGGAAGAAGAGTGGTAAAATGAGGATGTGTGTTGACTTCACTAATTTGAATAAAGCTTGTCCAAAAGATAGTTACCATGTGGCCCACTTTAACAGCTTAATTAATTCTATGATAGAGTATAATGTTTATTCTTTCCTCGATGGCTATTTCAGGTATTACTAAATACTAGGGGTGTGCATGGTATGAGATGGATTAGGATCTATTAAATCTTTATCCCATTCTAAACTTTTAGGAATGCTAAAATTCAAGTCCCAATCCCATCCCATTTCTTTAATGAACCAGTCCTATCCCAAACCATTTTTTGGGACAAAATGGGATAGGATTTCGGGACTATAGGACATATTGGAATGGTATGGGTCAAAACAGGATTGAAATATCTCATTTAAAATATATTAATAACGTAAAATAACAAAAAATAAATTCCATCTATGTTTCATTTAAATTATAGTAAATATATTTGTAAAAAATATAACACATCATCAAACAAAAAAAAAGAAATTGAATTCAAACTCAATCAAACTTATGGCCTTCCTTTGCGTGTGGATTCAACGTAAATCGAAAAAAGAAGACATAAGAAATAAAGAGAAATGGAGGTGGGGTGACTGTGAATGTGAATATGAAATGTAGTAGTGGTAATTAATAAATATCTAAATAACTTAATGGTAAGATAAATTAGGATTTAAAAAAACTATTTTTAAAAAAAACTATTATACTATTATCAAATATATTTTATATATAATTAGTTATATATTATTATCTAATAATTATATAATATAAGGATATTATAAAACTATATAAAGATGTGTAATTATATAATAAATAATTATATATTATTATTAAATATATATATATATATATTATACATAATTATATATAATATATTTAATAAAATATATTGATTCAGGATGTCCCATTTTTTCTTTAGATTAGTTCGGGACGAATAATCAGATTAGGATGGAACGGATTAATACTTAATCCCAGTCCTATCACAAATTTAAATTCAGTTCAAGAATTAGGATGGGTCTTTTAAAAAAATTGGTTTTTTACGGTTCGAGATATTTTAGGATGATTTTTTGGTTCGGTTTGAATATTATATATCCCATACATAACTCTACTAAATACTGATGTATTGGTAAGAACAAGAAAAGACCAGTTTTATCATGCATGAAGGCACATTTTTCTATAATGTAATGCATTCAGGTTAAAGAATGCAAGAGCTATATATCAGAGGCTTATGAACAGGATGTTAAAAGAATTGATTAGGGAAACAGTGGAGGTCTACATTGATGACATGATCATCAAAAGCAAGTCCGTGTAGAGTCACGCCTCAAATCTAGCAAAAGTATTTTAGGTATTGAATCAATACAAGATGAAACTGAACTTAAAGAAGTGTACATTTGTGGTGTAAGCTGGTAAATTCCTAGGATACATGGTGTCTCAAAGGGGTATAGAGGCTAACACAAAAAATAGGTAATCTTAGATATACAGCCCCCGAAAAGCATTCAAGACATTTAAAAGCTTCATGGTAGAATTACTGCCGTTGGCAGGTTCATATCTTTATCAGCTAAAAAGTGTTTACCTTTCTTCCAACTATTGTGTAAGCAGCAAAACTTTAAATAGAGCTAGAAGTGCCAAAAAGTGTTCAAAGAGTTGAAGACTTCTTTGATGAATCCTCCTCTTTTGAGTAAGTCAAATGAGGGTGAAAATTTATTCCTTTACCTCTTAGCATCTAGTCAAGTAGTCGCAGCCATTTTGGTAAAGAAGGACAGAGGCCTATTTACTATTTTAGTCAGGTATTGCAAGGCGCAAACCTAAAGAAAATCCTAATCGAGATGGTTTTCATGGCTCTAGTAATGGCAGTCACCAAACTAAAGCACTATTTTCAATCTTATAGGGTGATAGTTCGAACAAATCAACCATTAAGGAAGCTTTTGCATTGACCAAATATTAAAGGAATGTTAGCCGAGTAAACTATTAAGCTTAAATCTTATGACATAAAATTTAACCCTAGATTGGCCATGAAGGCATAAACCCTCACAAACTTCATAGCAAAATCTAATGAATTAGATGTGGTCGTTTCCCTATAAGCCTAAAGTCCTACAATATGGGAGTTATTAATAGATAGAGTGTCTCAAGAAGTAACTACAAGTGCAGGAGTAATGTTATGGGGCCTAATAGGTTTTTCTTTAGAATATGCCTTAAAATTGAGTTTTAGTGCCTCCAATAATGTGGTAGAGTATGAAGCATGTTAGCCGATTTAAGATTGGCAATAGAGATTAAGCCAAAATTTTTATTGATCAAGAGTGATTCTCAGTTAGTCATCTAGCAAATTATAGGAAGTTTTAAAGCTAAAGAGGCACATTTAAAGAGATATTTAGAGAAAGATAAAAGGTTGTTACAAGATCTTAAAGAGGTAGGTACTGAATGGGAGATAGAGAAGATCTCTAAGAAAGACAATATGGAAATGGATGCCTTAGCAAAGATAGCAGTTGCTAGAGGGTCTAAAGCTTCAAAAAAGCTTATAATTGAATAAAAACATGCACTATCAATCCAAAAGGATGAAGTAGTGATAACAGAGGTGGAAGTAACTTGGTATAGCTCTATTATTGATTACTTCCAATCGAGCACACTACCTCTAAAAGAGTCAATGCTAGGAAGATCACTCGAAAGTCACTCGAGTACTCAATGATAGATAGAAATCTTTACAAAAAGGCTAAAAGTCATCCATATCCCAAATGCATAACTCCAATAGAAGGAAGTTATGTCATTAGAGAAATACATAAGGGGATATGCAGGGCTTATGAAGTGGCTCGAACAATGGCGAGCAAAGTAATGCATTCTAGTTATTATTGGTCATCTATTCTGAAAAATGCCATGGAAATGATTAAGAAATGCTCACAGTGTCAAATTCATGGTAGGGTAATCAGAAACTTGGATGAAACCAACAGTGTATTAGGATAGCAATAGCCATTTGATTAATGAGGTATGGATATATTTGGCCTTTTCCTTAGGGGAAATAGCAATTGAAATTTTTAGTAGTCATTGTAGATCACTTCATAAAGTGGATCAAAGCAAAACCAATAGCAACTATTACCACTACTAGGATATAGTAGTTTTCTATCCGGGTTGCCCAGAATACTCATTATAAATAATAGCAAACAGTTTGGTTATTCTTCATTCAGAGAATTTTGCAAAGGGTTGAACATTCAATTGAAGTTCACTTCAGTAGTTCATCCCCTATTAAATGGTATGACAAAAGTATCTAATCAGACTATTCTAGAAGGTTTCAAGAAGAGACTTTATAGAGTAAAAGGTAGATGGTTAGAAAAGTTGGACAGTGTGTTGTAGGCATATTAGATGATGCCCTAAACAACCACTAGTGAAACACCTTATTCACTTACCTTTCATTCAAAAGCGATGATACCAGTAGAGATCGGCATTCCCTCTTATAGTGCTGAAATTGTCAATCCTGAGGAAAATGAGAAGGAAATAAGCCTTAAATTGGATTTCTTTAAAGAGAAGCTGGAAAAGGCATTAGTCTAAATGGTCATTTAAGCAAAGAATAACCAGGTATTACAATTATAAAGTCAAGCTCAGAAAGTTTAACATAGGAGATAAAGTGTTAAGGAGAGCCAGCATAGCTAGAGGTAATGTAAGGGTTGAAAAGTTAATACCTAACTAAGAAAAGCCATATGAAATATCTGAGATTTTAGATCCAGGGACCTATAAAATTTAGACTATAAATGGTAGCAATATCTCGAGAGCTTGGAATATGGAGAGCCTTAAAAAATACTCTGTGTAAGTTCTATAAATGACGCTTTTTAAGCGGTCAATGAAAACAATGTATCTTTTAATGATAATTCATCTTAATGAAATAAGATATCATTCAATACCCTATAAGCGATTGGTATTATTGCCCAATCAAAGAATCATATTATTCGAAGAAAAAAAGGGAACAAATCTTTTAACATGAGATCACTTAAGTGAGAGTTTCATTTTAGTGAAGGAAAAGGCATTTATGCAATCCCCTTAAAGATATTATTCATTAAGAATCAAAATCATTATATAATCACTAAGCTAAGGGAAAAAGCAAAAAATGAAAGGAATGAGCATATTTCATTAATAAAGATAATTGTAAGGATACCAAAAAAAAGAAAGAAAAATAATAAAAAATAAGTAAAAATAAATAAAAAGAAAGGAAAATGAGCTGGTTTTAGGGAAGTGTTAGTGCAGCTCTAAATTTGGGCTAGTAGTTCCCGATTTGACCTCCTATTTCTTCAAGAATTTCATCTTTTTGACTTTTCAAGGCATTTCTATAGGTAACTTGGGCATCTTCAAAAGTTTTCTTTAAGGTTTCATACTCCTCACAGACTTTTTGAAGTTGCCCATTAAGTTGCACCACTTCACGATTGGAGGCTGCACATTTTTCGTGGAAGGAAGTTTCCACCTCGGTAGACTATTGATTCGTAGATACCAGTATTGCTCAGATTTCTTCATTTTTCTTCTCTACATTTTGATAGGCAATTGTGAGTTCATTACACCATGATTCCAATTGTAAAGATGTTATACACCCTATAAGTTGTGCAACTAATAGGTTTAAAAAAATAAACAAACAAGAGGGGAAAGAAAAAGAAGCTGCTAAATCAAATTAACATATTAAGGTTACCCGCAATAGTTAGCTAGCACCGTAAATTGCAGAACCATGATTACTCATAGATTTTATATAGTCCATATCCACTAGAAGTTCTAAGTTTTTGGTGTAGTATTCTACCATAAAAACATTTCAGACAATTACACTTTCTATGACAACTACTTTTATGATGTTATCTAGGAAATTAGGCACACCAATCAATCTCCTAGCACCAAATTCCCCCGAACGGCTGCTCGGTCCAACTAATAGTTAGGGAATGCTACTGGATTAAGCCCTGAGTTGCTTGCTTGGTAAAAGGAGCACCACAGTATTTACAACACCACCGATAAAGGCCTCGGGAAGAACACCCTCAAAAAAAGTTTCATCTTATATCACTAGAACACAACGTCTTTTAATCCCTAGCGCATCTCAAATGACCCCTCCTTCAAAAAAGGGATTCTCAGCCATAAGAGTGGTTTTTGACCTCTCATTTGAGCTATTTGCTTTACCCTTCTACTACGTTTAAATCTTTTAGCCATATCTAAAAAATCATTAAAGAAAAATAAATTAATAAATTATAACAAAAGGGGATGGCATGTGTAGAATGGCATACGAGTAAAATAAAAAATTAGTTAATTGAGAATCTAAGCCTCACCCTCACCAAGAGGATTCTCATCCAAAGCTAGTAGTAGAGTCTTCATAGATCGGAGCCCCCCACTCAGTAAAAGAGTCAGATCCCTAGTTACATGGGAAAAATTAGTGGTCTCATCCCTCAACATGTTGAAAGTGGAGGTCTAAACCTTCAAAAAATCTCCCCTGTCTCCTTCAGATAAGGAAATATTTATCCTTAAAAACCTTTATTGGATCTCAGGAGGTCATCAAAAAGCAACCTACCCGAATAGCCGAAAAAAGCTATGAAAGGACCCCTTTGTGTGAGATAGAAAAAGCACTAAAAAAGGTCTATTAAACAAGGGACATTATGTTGATGACATAATACCCAAAATGAAGAAATAATTAGCCACCCGAGTAAGCTTAATTGGCTGGGGCAAAAGTTATATTCCTTCATTTCATTCTCAAAAAAGGTAGCAAAGGGTAAACGAAGACCATACTTGCAAAAATTTTCAAAGAAAATAAAGAATTGGTTGTTAAAGGGACCTTAATCATAGCCCATACCAACCGTACATGCAATTAAAGAGTAATCCCTCGAAATATTGTATTTCTCTCGAATGAAAAGAAGGTGGACATCTGTCACTTTAGATGAATTTTCTACCCAATATTAGCTAAGATAAGGTGAGATCACATTGGAAATCTCCTTAAACATAGGTAACATGATTAGATAAGAAGACAGTGAAAGCCCTAGTTTGAAAGAAGATTGATTCTATATTTCTAGTAGGAATAGTAGTCCCACTAGTTCCAGCTACAGTAAGCAGCTCAGAAGCAATAAAGGGGTAATTTCCTCCTGGTTGTGAATTTCTAGCATTTATTAGTTATGTGTCAATATTAAAAGAAAAGAAAGAAGAAGGTAAGAAAAAGTTATTACCAAACACAATTAAATCTATCTCACGAGTTGACATGATTCTATAAGAACAAAGGGAATTTTAACCAAAAAAAGAGAATAAAAGGTACTTACCTGATGAGTAAACAAAGAAAATGTGCTTGAATTATGACAAAAGAATCTCCCACAAGTAAGAGTGATGAACAAAAAGATGCAAAAATTGAAATTTGAAAATTAGAGATAAAATGAAGAAGTGCAACAATAGAACAACCAAAATTATTCCTCAGGGTTCTAAAATCAATATTTATAACGATGAAAAAAAATAGTGCTTGGCATTATGAATGGCAAAGAAGTTCAAAAGTGGTCATTTAATGATAGTCACTGGAAATGATGTGTCAGTACGATTATCAAAGCATCATATCACTTGGAGACACTTTCATACAAATATATATGACATTAAAATATAGGAAAATGAGGGAAAAAGTGTGTCCACCTCTCAAAACTTCAAATTAGAATTTGAGTCAAATCTTAAGAAAGCTCAAACAAAAGGGAACATAATGCTATACCCTAATAGGACTCAGTAGGCATTATCCCGAGTGGTAATTTAATTGCAAAATTGGAATAGCTACAGGCCACTGTATCCACCCTAATCAGTTAAGGGAAGACAAATGATAAAGCCTTAATTTATCTAGTCTAATGGGTTCAGCCCATAAAGCCTATTTTGCTTTAAGTACCTGCAAGCTATGAGCCCTTTTATTTAAGTCTATACATAAGGAAGTCATCCCTAAATTAAGGATTAACTACCTAACACAAGGGACACTATAAATAAAAGCAATTGCCGCACCTCAAAGGTAAGTGTTTTTAAACACTAGAGTTACTCTGCTTAAATTCTCTCTCATTACTGACTTAAGCTTTGAAGTGTTTTACCCAGGTCTATCTCGAAACAGTGTTCTTTCCTGCAAGAACTTGTACATTGTGTTTGTTATCTATTGGCTTATTTCTTCTAGACGCCTCACCTTTTAGCCTATGATGATCACCAGAGATAAGCTCTTAACCAATGGCACAAGCCCCTTAGGAAGTGAGTCTGCATGAACCTATTTTAAATAGGGTCTGCATGGACACACTCCACCTAGGTTTGTACTAGCCCAATCAGCTTTACCAAGCCTAAGACCAAGTATAAGTTCATATCTATATAGACTAATTGAAACCTAGCCTAAAGCCCATAGACTGGTAGGAAAGCATACCACCTAGGTCTGTACAGACTAAGAAGTACTAATCCGTATAGACTTGCTGATGTAAAATCTTCCAGAAATGGGATCTTCCTACTTAGACTACAATTCCTTATCCTATTAGGATTCTACTTCCTTTAAATGGGAGACTCTTAAACCTAAGCCTATAAATACCCTTTTTGGGTATGAAGAAGAAAGAGGTAGAGAATCAAATTCATAGTAGCTAAGAACCTATCCGTCAGTCCAAGAGAGGATTCCAACTAAGATACAATCTATTAGTCCTATTAGCCACACTAAAAATAATTCTTTCTATACTCTTACACTTTTGTGCTATTGCTTGAAGAGTGCATTCACAAGGTAATATCTAAGGTCTCCTCTATATATATTATTATTATTTTCATAGACCTATGATCTCTAAGGATTGATTATAATTGAGGTGATTCTATGTAATCCCCACTTTGATTATAGGAGTAGGTCATGGTTTTAAGTTATTTCATATTGTACAATTGACTACCATTACATCATATTCATTCTGTTACTTTCATCCTAATTGCATGGACTTATTTATGGGCATTTTAATGTCCATACAGACTTATTTTCTTGATGTATATGTGATGGTCTTTCACATGAACTTATGTTCGATAATAGTGTCTTATTTGTCTTATATATCACGCTTTAATATATCGTGTTTACCATATCAATATAATTCTATAATGTTATCATGTTGTATAATTATCTCATTCTCTAAAATACATATTGTCAATATATCAAAATTATTGTACAGTCCACACAAACTCTCTCTCACGAGGAGCATACTCTGTACGGATAATCTTGTCTCATTCTTGTATATTATGTTTTTAAGCCCACACGGACTCCCTCTCATGAGGAACGTAGTCTGCACGGACATTTACTTTAAATTTTGGTTTCATGTGTGTCTGTATTTCTTGTCTTCTTTATGAGTCTATATGAATCTTTTATCTAGTATCATTAAACCTCTTTCTTTGACTTGTATGCAAGTAACCTTTATCACTGGAGTGGAGGTCCTAATGGACATAATATCCCATATGAGCAATAGTCGACATGAACACTAGCCAGAGCTATATAAAGTCTATATGGACTTATCGACATATAAACGAGACCATTTAAGTGCTTTACTTTATTTCTTATGTTTTTTACCTACTATATGTTTTGACTTATTTTAGGTTGTAATAATTAGTTATAACTTGTTTTACACGTCAATGCCTAACTTTCACATTAAATGATTTTTAACATAATTAATCGATATTTTCATAATAAAATAGATTTGAGTTTTTCTAATTAAAAGTCATATTAAAAAAATGTATTTTAAAAGGCCAATCTCCTTGAGATAGGAGTTGGGCAATTACCGCTAATTTCTATAAAATTATGGTAATTGTCAAGTCACACCACAACTAATCA
>CANXYI010569136.1:0-11244 GCA_948208565.1 Hura crepitans
GTAATAGGGCAGCCGTTATGCTGCCCGAATATCTTAAAATGTCCGATAGTGCCTGACGGAGGTATAGTTAAAGTACAGACACTCCTTATCAGTTCAGAGAGGACGGGTAGGGGGTGTCACATGGTAAGCCTCTTCCTGTAACAAAGATGTGGCACATTTTAAACATTCCTCTTCAGAGCACTCTAGCTAGTCTAGTATCTGGATAGTCCGTTCCAACCAATATTCTACTTTTGTCATGTCATTCTCCCTTGAACCTAAGAAATCTAGGGCTTCCATCTTTTTAACCCTCTTTAAATAGGTCTTTTGCAATATAGGAGGGGCTAGTGGAGCTGGAGGATGAGCAATAAAAGCTAAAGCTAGTGGTGGTGGTGGTGGTGGAGGTGCTACAGTATGCCTCAAAAATCCACTATTTGTTGTAGCAAGGCTAGTGAGGCCTTTGTCTAAGGCTGAGGCTGGGGCTGAGGCTGAGGTGGCGACCTGTGGGTAGCATCACTTAGTTCTATAGTGGCTGCACTCCCTTCTGGTCTATGTATTGTTATAGGTGCATGGCTAGCCACGTCTTCCCCTTGCTCAGGTGGGGCTCGCTCACTCATTGTGGTAAACTGTGTCAAAAATAATCATCAGCATCAAACAGTGTAGCTTGACTCGAAACACACCCCTATACATATGCACTTATGTATAAGACACATAGGTATGCCTAAACATGCTCTGATACCACTAAATGTAACACCCCTTACCCATTTCTATAGGAAACAGGCAAGGTCTACGACTTCCCGTGATGTTACCCATCCTTGGATTTCCCTAGGCGCCTTTTATTTAACTTTTACCCAAGTTTGACCAACTTTGACCTAGTCTACCCATTATGCTCTTCTGATTATTTATTCTTGTATAATTGCCTATTTTGGTCTGCTAAAATCTCAATTTGAGATTATCAAACATTTACAGACAATCAGATAGCATAACGGCTACCTGGGTGAAAAATCCTAAATTAACTTGTAAAAAAAACACTTCTAAATTGATTTTCCTATTACACTCCATTTCTAGACCCTTCTGGTCCTCCAAGTCACAACCAACATCAAGCAGCACACAGTACATAGAACATAGGGTCTCAGACCCACCAAAACACAATTACAAACAAGCAGATTGATATTAATAGACAAAACTGTACATACATGCAAAGTTTACATACTCGATTTTAATACACAACCCATAACCCACATTATCCTAATATACATGAGTGCATACTACAATAACTTGAAAGAAAAACAAAATACCAAAAGACTTGAAGGATGCTACAGAGGAGATGTTTGATGCTAATCATCTCTCGATCTACTGCCTGTGCATCAAAACACTGACATGCTGAGTATAAAACTCAGTGGTGGAATAGATCAAATATAATATATCATAACATGCAACATGCAACATCTAATACACATGGCAATCACCCTATTCTTCTAAGTCCAATTTATTATTAAGTTTAGTTTACTTATTTACTTCCCAATCAAGTTTATTATTTTATAGGCCCATGACAAATAGATAACTCTTTAAAACACTAGATAGCAGGAACTATCTTATGCAGTGGCCCACATTTTGGACCTCGATAACTGCACCTACCATGCCCGATAGCAAGGATCAGTCTATAGACATCCCAATACCAAATTGGCAGATAGCAGGGATCAGTCCATAGACCTCCCAATATCTGCAAGTGGGATAGTAGGAATCAGCCCCATGGGACCTCCCAATATCTCGAGTCATATCAATAACAAGATAAGTCGATACTACGAATTAGCCCTATGGGACCTCTCAATATCCACAGAAAATAAATGGGTAGCAAGGATCAGTCTAGGTAGACCTCCCAATAACCTACTGTACAAGGTTCATCTCAGAACCTTAGCAGTTGCACCTGCCACATCCAACACACAGCAATGGCCCTAAGAGGACCAAACTGCGTATTAGTTGCTAACTCCCTAATTAACCAGTCAACCCATCCAGTGGGTGTCTAACTGATGGGCCAATTATCTAAGTATGACTATTAATCCCATTATTATTATTATTATTATTTCCTAGGTCTATTATGCCATTAAATCCTATGTCATGGCGATATGCACACAAAAACTCACAATTTCCCGAGGGTCGCAAAGTTACAATTCATATGGTCAGTTTATACAACTAGTCCTATTCATTTGGTCATTTTTATATATAATGCATTCCATAACTCAAGCCATACAAATCCAATATCCACCCCTTTTCCAGATGCACATTCGACCACCAAATTCATGCCTTAAGGTATATGTTCATGCCATATCACCAGTTAATATACCTTTACACCATTAAGTTCCCAAATCACTATAAGTTCATACCGCATATGTTACTATCAATGTTCATTCCCAATTATGGTTTATATCTTTTATAATCTAGCCATAACCATGTATACACATACCATATACCATTATGCACACATTTTGACTAAGACACACACACACACCTACACATGAATTTCCTCTCAATTTAACAAACCAAACCAATTATTGTAATGCCATTAACATTATTATAACCTCATTTTACCTAGTCACCATGCATACACCCAAAATCAAGCATTTCCATATAAGGTATAGACACATAATCTTGCCAAACACAAAGACATATTAAATTTGAGCCTATTCCACATACCTAGGGTGTGAAAACACCCTTTTCTCCACCACTTTGGGGCTTGTGAACTTGGTTTTCCTCACTTGAATCTCTAACCCCTAAACATACAAGAATTCACCTTAGAAAAATTTTCAAACATTATTTAGAGCTCCAAATTGAAATCTAAAACTATGGTTATTCTTATAATACCTTAATCTACATATATCAAAATTAAAATTTGGGTTTAGAACACTTACACATAAAAATGTCACTATTCACCCAAGTGATATATCTCCTAAATTAGGCTTCTTTTCTAAATTCTATCTAAAGAAATAGAATCTAGAGCTGTGGAGGCTTGATTTCATATAATTTTTAAAAGGGTTTAGAGGAGAGAGGAGAGTGAAAACTAAAGAAAACATAGGGAAGATAGAGAAAGTTAGCATCGACTTTAAGGCTTTCTCAATGTTGAAGAAGACCTCTTGGCATATGTGAGTTATTTACATGTGTAACCCCTTATATAGGGGTAGGTGGCTACCTTGTATCGTGACATGTGGTGATCTAATGGCCGATATTCATTTTATATCATTTTTTGCTTTAGAAATTCCTAGAAAATTTTTTGGACCTCCAAAAATTCTCATTTTAGTTTTAAAAATCCTCGATTAATGTAACTAAGGACCACATAAAATTTTAAGTCAAAATTCAATAGTTGACTTTTTAACACTATTCGCCCGTGAAAATAAAATGTTCAGAAAAATATCTAACGACCTCAAAAAATTAAAATTGCTTCTCCATCATACACATTGGAATTTTTGAGGTTCATGGTATGGTATTTTTGAGTCCGGGCACATCCTAGGGTTATCCTGACACAAACTCATTTTATCTCTTTATACACTAGTTCTCAACCTGAAATGATTAATTGGTTCTACTAAATTTTTAAATTCATTTGTTTTCCTTATTTTTAGCCCTGTCAAAGTTTTATGACCAATATGCCCCTTGTTCGACTCGTAACGATGCCCCGCACCACAAGAAACATCACTTGAGAAGGTACTTTTCAAAAGACCTTGACCTACAGGCGTTACATTCATCATTGACAAAGCTTAAATTGTGTAGTGTGTGTGTGTAAATGACCATTTACACTCTTTTCATATTTATAAGATCGTTTTTATATTGCCCATGTTAGTGAGAATAAAAAACCTATGGATAATAGGATCATCATGTCCAGTGGTCCATACTTTAGACCTGAATGGCTATTGCACTAGTGTAGATATAAAATGATCCTTATTGGACTTAAATGGTGATTGTACTTATGAAAATTCATGTAGTGGCCCTATGGGACCTAAACAGTGGCTGCACCTATATAGAAAGCAAAAAACATCAAATATAGGTTTTTGGGTCAAAATATGAGTGCACTCGTAACCAACATTAGGCACCAAAGTGCCCCAAAAGCTGTTATCTATCCCTAGTTGACTAATCTACCTATCTATATCTAGGTTGTTACTCATATTGGCTACTTTTATGTCTTATTAATTTCACCATCATATTATAATTTGATTTACTCATTTTAACCCTCGCATTATCACAATTTGATTAATTAGGAATATTATGTTATTTCCCTTTTACAGTGATTAAGCATACTTTCACATGGCTTAATCACTCACATATTCCATACATACTCTTTTTTATCATTTAATAAGTCACTTTATGCATATAATCACATATCAAAAACTCCATGTTAATATTAAAGCCTATGCATGCATTATAATGGCAATAATTCATTTGGCCTTTACATAAACACACGCTCACATTTAAACCATGTTTCTAAGTCATAAATTTCATCATTTTTACCAAGCCATAGTCATGCTCCAATTAATTGATCCATTTGACCTAAAAGTATTGCAAGCACCAAATTATGTTTTTCATCTCATATTACATCAACTGCACAATTTCTTTACCTCTTATACCAATAATTTCACAAGTTTAATATAAACTCATATGATACTTAATCATACATTCATGTGTAAAGGATATGTTCATAATCTAGTCATATTGTACATGAATATAATAGGCTTTATGCATCACCTCATTCTTCACATACCCTAAAACATTTACAAGTCATGCTTATTTATGTAAATTACATGACATATAATGATATACATATCCAAATGGCCATTCGGCCATAAGCCATACTCACACACACATATGTATATTTTGTGTAATATCATGCTATTCCATTATATTTTGTGGTTCACAATTTATAATCCATCATTTAATGACATTATATGGCAAATTAGACATATACATCACAACGTATAAACATTTCAACTCACAAGGCCATTCGGCCATTTTATCCATATGCAACCAAAGATTAAGTCTTTTATCACTCAATATACTTTCACATCCTATTTATTCCATAACCATCATTTGAATGTCAATTATCTATACACCTAATAAATTATCACTTATACATACACATGTACACTTACATACAACATGTATAAATTAGGGCATGTAATAAATGCACTAGTTAAGTCAATTACACATACCTAGTGTGTTTAAAATACCCCACAAGGCTTGAATGAACCTTCATTTTTCCCTTATCATAGGCCTTCTACAATTCAATAACTGTGCATTATAGATTTGCTTTTGAAAAATTCATATAAATTCATATGATAACCAATAATTATGAATGACCATATTAAATGACTCTTTGGCACCTCTAGATTAAGAGAAAATTATTGGTTTTTAGATATTCTTACCCAAACAAAAAAGTGACACTATTTACTTGACTCAATTTTAGGAGAAATCCTTTAATTTCCTTCGAGATTTTTGCTTAAAATTGTATCTAGGGGCTATAGAGACAATGTATTTTCCATAAAATAGGAGAAAATGGTGGCTTAAAGGAGGTGGAGTGACTTAAAAATAGAGGAAACCCTCTTTGATGGCTGACGACATAGAGTGGGAGAGAGCGAGGAGAGATTTGTTTTATAGGTTTGACCAAAATTATAAGACATTTAACCTTTATATAGTTTTGGAAAAATTAATTTTAAACCCATTTTCTCCCAATCTTTCTCCTCTATTTATAACCCTTATTAATCTCGTTCACCATGAGAAATTTAATAAATTAAGGCCCTACAACACTCTAAAAATTAGAGCTCAAAAAATAAAAGAAACTAAATTAAAATTCCCTTTTTATGTCTCCCGATATTCAAATAAAATACTTCCTAACCTTTAAAAATTCTGATTCTAGTGCCATGAGGCTAGTTAGATTTTTTTTAGTACTAAGTCATATAAGTCCTATAATTTTCTGAGCAACTTTGAAAATATTTTAGGGTTCTGCTTTGCCTTGGTCACTATTCATAAGACACTATCGTAACAACTTTCTTAGCATTTTAAATCAAACAAATAACTTCTAATTGATTTCAAACTTTACCCAAAATTATTTTATGATTAATACTTTCATCCAGTAGCTTTAGTGCATCTCAGGTCTCGAGAATACTATTCATCTTTGAAAAGTACTATTCATAAAAGTCTAGATGAGTGTGTGGATCCTAGGTCTATCAAAGCTATAGTAGGTAATTCAAATAAGGACAATGCCCCATTATCACTTTTTAGCTCTGTCATTTCTATCAACTTTTTTATCCCTTTAACTTCTCACAAGTGTTGGTGAGGAAGCTTGAAGCTAAAAAGTATCTCTATATTTCTTAGGGCAGTCTCTCTGGTAGTGGTCCTTTTATCCATATATAAAACACTCTTTAGGCTTAGTTTTCCAATAAGTTCCTCTATGTCTCCTTTCATAGGTTTGAAAAATCACTAGTGCATTGGTAGCTTGCTATTATGGCCTAGGCCTAAACTGGGATCCTTAGCTTGATCTTAATGTCAGAGTTTGTTTTTATGACTATTGTTAGGCTAGATTTCCCTTTTATTTCTTTTTTACATCTAGAGCTGAACTAGCATGTCCTGGGATAAAGGAAGAAAGTATCCTTTCTTTTTTTCAACATGTCTTCCATTGTGTAAGTAGTAGCTATAAAAGGAAGCAAATTCTCTAATCATTGACATAACTATTTGCATTCGAATCTCAATGTTGAGGCCTTTTTCGAACCTTTTACATCTTTTTTCCTTTATGGGAACAAAATCCTTTACATATCTACTTAGTTGGGCAAAGTCTTTTTCATACTCAGATATAGATCCTTACCCTTGTTTTAGATTTAGAAACTCCTACCTATTATTCTTAAGGTAGGTTTTTAAGATATAACTCTTCTTCAATTCTTATAAAATGAGATACCATATCAAATTAGCAGTTATTTTATGTTTTATCATTGTCTCCCACTATTAAAATGCCCCCACATGAAATAGGGAAATGGCACAAATCAAGTTCTCTTCTAGTATACATTTTGACTGTTGCAAGATCTTGATAATCCTCTCTAACTAATACTTTACTCTAGCAAAATCATTAGTTTGTGCTCTAAAAAAATCTAATGTGCCTATCTTTTTCACTCTCTCTAAATAGGTCTTTCGTAGTGCCTAAGATGGTGAAGGTTGGACTGGTGCTGGTGGAGAACGTGGAGTAGCTGCAGCCATAGTCTGTCTAAGAAAAGGTATCATTTGTTATAATAATGTTGATTGTGTAACATCATTGGCCACCTGGGCTTTCGAATTGGTAGGCTCATAGACTATCATTGGTGCATGACTCTCTACCTTTTTATCACCACCTGGTGGGACGTGCTCACTCATCTTGAATTACTAAAAAAGAAACAATTATCAACCTCTAGTAGTGTAACCTTATATGATACATGACCTTAATATGATGGCACTATTGTAACTCTATGCCTAAACTCACTCTGATACCACCTAATGTAACACTCCTTACCCGATCTACCTCTAGACTCGAATAAGAGATATCACACTATTTCTTTATCTTCTAAAAACCACTCTTATTTCCATTATACATTATCTTAATTGAGCCTTTTTTTTGTGTATGAGAACCACTAAACATTATGATTAGACTTGTATGAATAAACTTATGAGTCCTTTATGCCAATTTTGTAACTCCTGCAAATCTTAGTTTCATGAATAGTACTCTTAAGGCATGAATAGTGTCTCTCAGGATGTGTGGCCACCTTATGATGGCTAGAAGGAGGAGTACTAATCATAAACTTTGATGGCCAAGGAAAAGATGAAAATGAAACAATTAAAACTTTTAGCATAACCAATAAATCATTTTAGGCTAAGAACTAATGAATAATGACCTTAGTTAGGATTGTGACAAGAATAGTGCAGGATATGCCCGGATACAGCTAAAAATATCATACCCTAAAGCTCAAAAATTCCAATGGTGAAGGAATTTTAATTTTTTTTATGTTATTTGATATTTATTTCAAATTTCTTAATTACATTTGTGAATAATAACCCTAGTTACCTTTGGAGTTTTAACTTGAGATTTTACGAGGCCTTTAATGGGCACTATTAAGAATTTTTGGGACTTAAACCATGATTTTTCGAGGTCTTAAAAAATTATTTTGAATTTTTGAAGTTCAAAACAAATTTAGATTAAAACGGACCATTGGATTGACATGTGGTGTGATTCGGGCTATCCAAAGACTTTATAAAAGGTATTTGCACACGTGGGGTGTCACATGTGCCAAAAACCTCAGCATCTCTTTATTCCTCCATAAGCTAACACCATTGATGTTCTCTCTCCTCCCTCCATTTTTCTTCTCCTCCTCCCTCAAATCAAGCCTAATCCCATAAAATTTATATGGTTCTTTGGCTCTATAACCTCCTAAAGCCTCTCCCTCTGACAAAAATTAGAAATAGAGGCTAGAATTTGAGATATAACCACTTGGTGAATAGTATCAAATTATTGTGTATGTATTTTTTATCTCACTTTTTATTTTTGTTTTAAATAGTCCTAAGTGATCTAAGATTAACCATCTACTTAGCTTTTAATTTAGAGTTCTGTAGGATTTTTTTAGAAATTTTCAATCCCTAAATTAGTGTATGTTTAAGGCAAAGAAGGAAAGTATGAGGAGGAAAGGCAAGAGTAAAATGGTGAATTAGGGTGGTTTAGCACCCTAGGCATATGGATTTAATGTAATTTATGTGTGGTGTGGTGTGTGTGCTCATATATCTATGTGAAAATGTGTATGGCAATAGCATTTGGTGTGAATATGTGTGTGTTAATTTATAATGTTTATGTAATTGTGTAAATGCCATTTTAACAAGCTTATATGGGTGGTGAGTGCATGAAAAATGTTTGTGCACATGTGTGTGTGAAGGGTGGCTGAATGGTGCATCAAAAGAGGAAGTATGTGTGTGCATGTGATTAACATGAAAATGTGGCACAATTAGACTAGAAAATAGGTAAGAAATATGGTAATAAAGTGACATCAATAGGCATAAAATTGTATGTATTTGAACTTAGCATGGCTGTAAGGTGTGTGATGGTTATGTAGCATGTGCATAAATGTATATGGTGAAGGTTAATGGTAATGAATATAGATTGTTGTTGTAGTATGTATTTGGTAGATTTAATTAAAGTAATATGATTAAATAGAATTTTAAGTAATAATGGTAACAACACATTATGCGTGTGTAAGTGAATTTGATGCAACTTGGAATGAGAAATGAGAGAACTATTGCTTGAGATTATGAGGCCACAAAAATGACCAATTGAATAGTGGCATAGTGGTTAAAGTATGCCATGATTGTGGATCACATAATAATAGAAACGTATATGTAATTGCCATGATTACAAACAAGGTTATGGATTCATAATGAACAATCTATAATTGCACAAAATCAACTTATAATTTGTGTTAACCCATATCAGTTATACATCCACTCAATGGGTTGATCAATCAACTAGGAAATTAACAGTTGCTAGGGGTTATGGTCCTCTTAGGCTATTGACTATGTATATGTGATGGCGGGTGCAACCGTCGAGGTTCTCGTAGAGAGCCCTACACACCCGAGTATTAAGAGGTCTATATGGGCTGATACCTAGTTACCCACCTTGTTATGGATTTGAGAGGTCCCACGGGGCTAATCCTATTATCCACCGGAGTTTATTTATTGATTAGGATTTAGGACGTCCCACAAGGTTGATCCTTACTATCCCTACTTTTGGGAGGTCCATCAGGACTGATCCCTGCCACCTTAATTTGAGAGGTTCTTATGAACTTATCCCTATTATCTGATGGAGTTGGGTAGATGTAGCTACTAAATTCCAAAATATAGGCCACTACACAACCTAGATCCCGTTATCTAGTGTTTTAAGTATAGTCTTTCTAGTATGGGCTTGAAGGGGATTAAAAGAAATAATTACACATAATATAAAATGCATAAATTTATGAAATACTAGCATAATTGAGAATAACAAAATAGAGTAAGGTAATTTGAATGAATTATGAAACACATATATTACAGACTATTTAATAGATGACTAAAACATAATTAAATGAACTTGTAAAACCACATTAGTACATGGTGTGTGCTTATTGCATGACTGTATGCTTGACATATATATTACATAAAATTCACCATTGAGTTTATACTCAATGTATTAGTGTCCCGATATGTATGTAGGAGATTATAAGGAGTTGGTCAACCTCAATAATTGTAGTGTAGCTTACAAACATCAAAAGGGTATATCTATTTTGTGATCTTTTATATGTGTATTGGTAGATAGGCACTCAAGTACAAAGGGTTTTGTGCTTAGGATAGTAATATGATTAAACTTGTATCTTGATACATTATGGTTTGTAATGGATAAACTAAAGATGTATATATATGTGAGACTCTATGTTTCAAAATGATGTGGGTTTGAGACCTTCTAAACTATTTGATTGTGTGATGTGAATAGGTGATTGGAGGACTAGATGGGTCCAAAATATGGGTGATGTGTTGATAATCGCTATTGAAGTGCTTTTTCATAGGTCTAATTTTTTTTTACCTGGGCAATTGTTATGCTGCCAAAATTTTTATAAATTGGCCAATGGTAAAATTAGATGGTTACATGAGTAAATTACAATCATAATGAGAACAATAATATGGAATGATGGTAAAATAATAGAAAAGTTTAAGCTAGATAGTCTAATCTATAAGAGTTAAATGAATGGCATGTGGGGTAAGAATAGGATGGGTGAGCTTCAGGAAGTAGCATCCCTTATCGGGTTCTATCAAGGATCAGGTAGAGTATGACACTGTCATGAATAGTATCTCTCGGGATAAGAATAGTGTTCATGAGACCCAGGTCACATTAACATAGCCAAATAAAAGTATTAATCATAATATAATTTTGGTTAAAATTTGAAGTGAAAATGAAGTTATTAATATGGTTAAAAATCATAAAAAAAAGTTTTTATGGTAGTGTTTTATGAATAGTGACCTAGTTTTAGTTGAACCATAAAATATTTCATTTTAGTTCAAATTGACCCAACATTGATACAACCTAATACTCAAACATTCCAAATAGTCAATTGGCATTGGAATTAGAATTTTTGAATATTAAGAAGTATTTTTATAAAAATCAAGTTAGATTAAAAATATCATTTTTAATTGATTTTTTGTATTTTTTGAACTCAATTTTTTTTAGGCTTTTGAGTCTTGTTTTAAGAG